>PNEQ01093440.1:0-39716 GCA_003012365.1 Medauroidea extradentata | reverse complement strand
GACTAACTCTGTATTATGATATTCATTAGACCAGCAACAATACAAATCGGCTGGTATTCAACTTAAAAAGACATAATAAATATTTCGATTGATTTTTTTTTGCGACGACGCAACACAGGAATTTCAACCTTACGAGAGTTGTTTGGGATTTTCATAGTAAGCGACGAAGCCCTCATTTCCCAGGAACAATACGTAAAACGTTGGGGGAGGGGAGAGGGGCAGGAGGTGTTGCAAGTAGTATTCAGTTGGAATAAAAACCTTAGCTGTGCGAAACAAGTACGTTGTCACGTTATTACCTAACGCCTGGGGTCAGCAATAATTTAGTGTAATTTGGTGGAGACACTAAAGTGGCTTGTGCAGAACGAATTTTAATAACTGCTACCTACACGACACCATTACCTCAAGCACAGAAAGTTCCTTTAGACAAACGAATAAGAAGCGAGTGGAAAAAACAAAATCGACTCGTTGGAAATACAAAAATTAAGTAACTCCTATAAATTTTAACGTAAAATGTGGCTATCTCCGAGTAAAACAAACTATAGATTAAGTAAAATACTTTATCGTTTCAACAATTATTGAAAACACACGACTCAAATACTGACTAATGCAACTTGTGGGTTTTGTTAAAATCATAACGTGTGAAAAATTTGTTTAAACTGGCTATTAAGTTATTGTTTTAGTTATTAGAGGATTTTCACATGTTACCAAAATGCCGCATGAATAAAGTCACGACAACATACTTGTAATGAAATCCATTGTAATGTCAATTCTATTGAGTCTTAGAGTCACGCAGAGTTGATTCTTAGCTGCCATGGGATTTATGGTATAGGTGATTCGGAATAAAGTGAACACTCAAAAACGCCCTGATTAATTTCTATTTCCTGCCAGTTTATATCTTTCCGCCGATGTTAACACAAATAATGCCACGTGCTTTTATTTACATAGGGTCGTGCAGTGTTTACAACTACATTAAACTGCTCCGATAAATTTTAGCTACAATATCTACTCATTAAATGCACGGGGGCTGAATGTAAGATACAAAAAAAGTAATCTTAGTTATAAATACCTGCGAGTTAATGTCTGGTTTCTGTCCATCGACTAATCTAAACAACACGCACTATTGCAGCTACGAATCTCGTAAATGAGGGCATATTTTATTTTAATTTGTAACGCACAACCGTTACTACAACAGACATGACACACACTATTCAATAATTCAAGTTTCGTTCAGTTCTACTGCCACGAACAACAACGACGCACTTCAGAAACAATAAATAACGTATTTTCTTAACATGCGAAATAAGTACGTTGTTTTTAGGCTAGCAAACGTAAAACATAATATACAGATTACCGATGGTTTCACATCATTTTGGCAATGATACTCAAAGTAATTTCCAATACTTTTGAATGTGTATATACACAAAACGGGCAAACGCACGCAAATGATGCAACCAAATATGCAACTTGGCGACGAGAACCTAACTCTGATGCCACCTGTTGGTGGAGTTTTGAACTGTCTGAAGCGCGGAGCAAGCGATAACGGCCACGGCGACTCGAGGTCGACGATAGCGTCACATAATTATCACGCCAATCGAGTCTAATTATAATGTATGCATGAATGTCAATAAGATCATAAGTAAATATTTTGAAGTGTATTAAACACAGACAGGTCGAGTTCGTCATATGTTCTTTCACTAATGTTGTATTCAAATAGGAAAATACACGGAACTATGTGCAATGAATCGCTACCAACCATACAAACTGTAAAGTAACTCTTGTTAGTGCTGATGTATATGCAGTAACGGCTAGTGATTTTTTTCAAAGGTTAAATCTTTAGTGCTCACTTTATTCCGAATGGCCTATAATGTTAATTATTGTGTGTCATGAGATATATTGTAGTGATAATTCTAACGAATCAATGGATCGGTTTATTATGAGCTTCATGGCAGTGTTTATTCTTAAATGTCACAATATTCGTGACATAGATGATTCTTGCATTTCATGAGATCCACAACAGCACTTATATTTACGTGTAATGAGATCCATTAGTGTTATTTCGCTCCTTAAAATTCAGGGCAGTGTTGATTCTTTTTTAGTCATGAGAACCATGTCGGTATAAATTTTAGGGAAAACCCGTTGCAGTATTAATACTTATGTGGCATGAGATCGGTGGCAGTATTATTTCGAGTCTTATCTCTGACAGTGTCGATCCTTAACTTTCATTAGATCAATGGTAGTGTTGACTCTTACAAATAATGATGTCCTTGCAAGTGTTGATTATTTAATGACACGAAATGCGTGGCAGTATTATTTTTACGAGTCATTATATTCATGAAGTAACAAGTCAGGATTGCCATAATAGTATAATATCCACGAGTCATCTGGCCTGTTACATCTGAAGTGCTATTTCCTTAAAATTAACAAGTATAGTCTGTCTCATGTAACTCTTCCTTATTTGACATATTTCTTCTGAGATATGTGCCTGGCAGTTCCATTGATTGGAGCTTCAATCCTACCTGGCTTCCTGGAAAAGACGGTCTCCGCAAGTCTGTGTACAGACACACTTCCCAGAAGTGAAGTGTCAAAATACGGAATACTAACATGAGACAGACTATATGGGCCTGAAACATTCGCGTTTCATTTTCGGCACAAGCTGCGGAATGTTCTAGTGGCCTTCGACTTATTTGCCAATCCCTGGAGGGCCCTTTATAAATAAACAACTAAATGCAGTCCGAATAATGTGGTATGACTGTGTCAGTGAATATCCAATGAGCAACAGCTGCTGTCTGTTTGACTGTACAGATATTCTTGGAGGCTAGTCAACACGTCAATGGACGACTTGAAGTACACGCCCCCTGACGTCACACCGCAGGGGAGAAGTACTGTGGGAAACAAAGCTTGTTTACAAACAAGCTGATTTGTTACTTCGTAATTGCAGAAAGCAAAAAAGTTGCGCATTCATAGATTTGCACGCAAGAGTAAAAAATATTAGTTTCAATTTCATGGTTAAGATACGCAAATACATAATATTAATGTTTACCTTTAAAAAACGGCAAATTCAAAACAAATAATCAATTTTCTTGACGTACATCTAATCCGGGACAGCTAAATGAAGGTTATGTTCGGCTGCGGTATCCATGGAGATAGGAATTGTTTAACCACGCCTGATTGAAGCTCCGCCTCTTTTCAAGTCGTCCATTAGCCCGAGAATTCTTCCAGTCTGTGGTCAGAATACCAGCGGCAGTATTAATTCCTACGTGTCGTAATATAAATGGCAATATTAACTCTGAATAAGTAATGGAATTCGCAGCAGTTGTGATTCGTACAGCGGAGGAGACGTAACGAGACGAAAGTAGCATCAGAAAGCAGGGCTTTCAGAAGCGCTAAACGAACCGCGAACACGACGTTGAACGACGCTTCCAATCCTGGAGCAGTCGTCTCTTGGAAGCAGCAGCAATAAAGGCGCCGAGCAAGACTGGAGAGCGCACTACGCCAGCCGCCCCGGGGAGAGAGCGCACTTAACCGCCGTGACAAAAGAACGACGAGCAGATAAACCTTACAGCCTTTGACCGGCACGTTTCGCGCCTACAGCATCCACCCCGCGTCTCCTTCCCCTGGCAAACCATCAAAGGAATAGCAAGGAAACAACACTCCTTACATTTTTACCCACACCCCTACCCGCCATTCTTACACTTCTCGTAGACTCGCTCCAGCCTCTTCAACTTCATTTTCCTTTCCTCGCCTCCTTCGCGACGAACAAAAGTTGCGTTATTTATTAACGTTTGCTGGAATGGTGAAAGCGCGCGAGTTTTCCTGGAAGGGCGTGCAAATATTTATCTCGGAGATGCTGTAGAATTTTCGTTGTCGTTCGTTCAGAGGTCGTGTGCACGACAACCCGAAGGTTTTGTTTTTGGTTCCACTTTCAGGTCGGGGGATCCCAGGTTTGAATTCCTTCTCCATCCATCACGAATTCGGTTTTCCAAGATTTACCGAAATTCCTGCTGGGATAATCGTTTTTGTATTTTTAAAAAATTGTTTAAATTTTAAAATTTTTCATTTTAAAATTCAGCACTATTTATCAAATACAAAAAAAAATTTATTTTTTGTTTTTATATATGTCAAATCATAGCCTCCAACATCGTTATACACTGCGAATTTTTTCTGTTTGGTATGTCAGTTGGTTTTAGTGGCGTACATAAAATCGCAAAGTGCAAATTTTGACGTTTACGACTCATTACGCAAAAAATATGAGAGATACACAAATTTCCTAAGAGGAAATTTTAATCACAGTTTATGTTTAAAATAAGAAAAAATCATACAAGTATAAAAATAAAAAATGACGTGGAAAACTGAGCTGAATCGTGCCCTGAATCGCACCCTTAAGGGTGTTCAGGTACGATAAAATCATAATTTTATATTTATACTAGCTGCCCCGACAAACGTTGTTTTGTCACATAAAAATATTAAAAATATTTACTAAACAATAGAACTTAGGAGTATAAAAATAGATAGAAACCTATTCGCAGACCTACCGAATGTATATACACAATTTCATTGAAATGTGTTAAGCCGTTTCGGAGGTGTATGGAAACAAACACCGTGACACGAGAATTTTATATGTTAGATTAAATAGTGTTTATTTTATAGACGATACTAGAGAGTACAATTTCCTCTAACAAACAATTTTAACTCGCATAGTTTTCTCATGATGGTGCGTCAAAGTCAAAATTGGCATGTTCTGCTGCCATGCAAATAGTGAAAATCAATTGACTTGCGTTAGTGAAATAATTCACAGTGAAATAACATGCCACGGGCTACGTAATAATACATTTTTAAACAATCGGGTGCGCAATTTTTGTATTTAAAAAAATTTCGGAATTTTCAACTTTTTTCTTGAAGTTTTGCGATTTTTTAAAAATTCCAATAACGTTACGTCATGGTCTTTTAAATACTTTATTGCATAGTTCTGAAGCAACTTCGAATGCAGATATTCAATAAATTTTTTGTCAATCTACAAATCAAGAACTTTAAAGTATATCATTTTCCTAAATGGCCTTCAATCAAGAGGCAACACATTTCAGACCTATACAATAATAAACAACAATGGCAACAAACAGCTATCGAGCAGCTGTACAGAGTAAACATTTTATGCCAAATATTTCTTTGAATAATTTTCTATAAACATGCACTTGAGATGACAAAATATTTGGCTACCTGACCAAAATGCATATTAATTTGTAGGCCCAGCAAATATTTGGTTTCTATGATTTGTTTGGAAATATACATATTGTTGGTCCGACCAAACCTTTACGTTTGTGCTAGCCATTGATTGCGATCACGCATTGAGAGTTATTTCGCAATTTCTGTGGCATTTCAACAGCAAACGTTTGTGTTAATATTTAATTCAGGTATGTATCCCGGTGAATCACTTCCTAAACGAAGTACCGATATGTTAAATTTAAAACACGTATCAATGCGAGGCATATATCCAAAGCGACGTTCCAAACATCAACTCTTAGTCTAGCCGTGATTGCTGATGTACGACCTTCAGTTACTATGGTTTCCAAATTAAATATTCGGTATAAATTAAAAAAAAAAATTTGATGGCTCAAAACTAAATTATATACAGCGAAATAAATAATAGGCTTAGTGGTGCATACTACCATATTTTATGGAACAAAATAAGAATCAAACGTTATTTAGTTTTAGTAACAGAAATATTTAATTATCACTGTGTTAACAGGTAATATGGACACGCCAAGCAGATTCAGTTTGACTCAACTAAACAGTTTTCTCAGAGTGATTATCTACAAGAGTGTATATACAACAGTGAATTCTAGTGTATTCGTCATTGAGCAAGCAAAGATTTTATGGAAAATCTTTACTGTATGTGATGCGCATAGCGAATTTGGTTTGAGTACACATTTTAAAATAAATAAGTTACATGCGCATGAAAATTGGAGACCTTGTTGGAAACAGAGAATAAGGCACATTTGTAAACTCCTGAGAAGAAAGAAATATATATATTTTTTTTACTTATGATCGCTGATGATTTGTATAAGTATATTTCGCACACATTCCAAGCAGTGGCAAAGCGTGATGTGTTCTAGGGCAACTCTCAGTTGCATGTGTAACCATTTGACTGGTATGAGCAGGTACATTCCTCAGCCAGTAGCTTGTAAGAGGCGAAGAACTAGCTCTCAGTATTACACCTAGGTCTCAGCAACACAACTGTAACCTGCTCAAAGTGTATAGTCGGACATCATACTGCTTGCTTTGGAACACGTCCACGCTTCGCCACTGATTCCAAGCATTGAGAAGTTAAAACGAGCGTTGGGATCTTTCGTCTTAAATAAATATTTACAACTAGTGTCTAAGAAGTTTATTGATGTGACATATCCCATTTTCCCACCAAGCTGTTCAATTCATCTTTCACGGGACAGTAAAACTATCTGAGTATATTAATTATTTTTATCTGAGAAATGCCATGTTGTTTATTCGTCAGTATTTACACAAAAAATTATAAACATTCTTAAATTTGTTAGGAACCCTTATCTATATCTTAAATGGTTACTTTAAAGGTAACAAGGAAACCAATGCGTATCGGGCTTGTTACAATTTTATTACCGGCGTTTATCCACTGAATACGAATACTTTCGAAAAAACAAATTATATATTTTTTTTACTTTAATTTTAATTAGTACACTTAGACAGCTACTTATTCAGATATAAGAAATGACCTTTCAACTTACTTAACACACACGTTCGACAGTGCCTGGATGTGAGACTCGCCAAATTAGCCTAATTTCCGTTGCAATTTCTGTTACTAATATTGTATTTCTCACTTGTCAATTGAATTCTCGTGCCCTACAAAACTTTTGTTCTAAGCTTTCTGTGTACCGTTTGCGTAGAAAGCTACTTGAATTCAAATGTGTGTTACGGAACTTAGCGAAATATAAATATCGTGAATTTGGCTAGGGATTTCTACGTTTCAAGAAAAGTAAAACGTCAATTCAAATAGAATATTTTTGTTCATCGCCTTATATTAACATGGACCCTATCTCTTGGTATTCTGGACTTGTTTTGTGATGCGTTACATACATTATTTCGTAGGGCATTGGTTTCACAGCAAAATTATTACAATTGAAAATTAATAATTACGTATTTTTTTCGCTATGTTCCATGTAGAAAACTTGCATTTATGATTCTACACTTGTATGAATTGACCAGAATTAGACTGAGTAACATTATATACAAAGTAAAGATTCTTCGTGCGGATTCTTACATCCAATGGAATTGCCATGTTCTTACACAGACCACGAAAATTCCCTGTTACTTATAGTCGATTTATAATCAATGAACATGCCAAGTTAAACTGCCGATTTATCACAGTTACTTGAATTGTTATGCCTGTAACTATTATATTTACTAAGTTTACAAAATAAAATTTTTGAAACACAGTTTACAGAAAACGTTTGTAGAAATACAAAAATTTTTCTTGAAAATAATTATATGCAGTTCTACAAAATTCTATTGTTGTAAATGTATTTCCATTAATATCCTTAGAAAAGAAAAAAACAGCGTCGTTATTAAAAGGCAGACAAAGACGTTTTTGAAGGGGTGATTTCTGCTATCGTTCTTGGCAGTTGAGCGTTGAAAATTTTACGTCGTTAGAAAAGTAGTTGTAGGACAAAACATATTTACAACATATGTACAACACAGTTCGATGGGGTATCAAAGATGATCTGTACACATAAAATATGCCCCCTTCACATTAAATAATATTTATTTAAACCGTTTTAGTTTGCTTACATATTATTTACAATGTTTCGTTGATTATAAATAAATTTTATTATTTTTAAATAATGCATTTTCAAACATACATTTGTTTTTATACCAACCACAAACCACAAATACTGGTACTGAAATATTATAATCGCATCACAATATTACAGTATCCGCGGCGGCCGAATGGTCAGATTACTCGCCTTCCATTAAATCGATCCTGGTTTGATCCCTGTGGGCATGGTCCGCGGATTTTCGCATGAAGGAATCGTGCCGGACGATGTCGCTGGTCAACGGGTTTTCTCTGGGGTTTCTCGTTCCATCGATTCTTTCAGTCCGGCACTCCTCTATTGCGGGGCCTGTTCTATGTTATGCCTCAGCGCAAGCATATGCCTACGGGCGCTCAATAATAAGTCTGCATCCGGGATGCACCCTCGGGTATTCCCCTCACACGATATTTATTTATATTTATAGGTAGTTTGTGATAACGTGAGCCCTTTTGAAAACCTTCACGTATAGTAAAATCATTAAATATATTATTTATTGGGAAATCAGGACAGGGCCGCTTTATGAGAATGTGAGGCCTGGGGTAGCATAAATCTGAGGCTCCCGTCTTTTTTTTTTTTTTTAAGATGCAGTAGCACTGTGCACTTGTAGGGCATCATACATTCCTGACATGTTATCTTGACTGTCATAGCTCTGACCTTGGTGATTCTCAATGTCAAGGTCGTTGTCTTGACATACACTTTACACTTATAATATTTATTTCATAGCTACCAAAGTGGTTTAATGGGCGCTTCAGAAAATCCCACTCATTTCAAATTAAATTTATTTTTAATTGAAAAATTGAGGGCCCCTAGAATAAGGGCGCGAGGAAATGTCCCTTTTGACTACAATATATAAAGTTTGATTTTTACTTAGGTTGCTTTGTTCATATTAATAACTGGCGAGAAACTATGAATTATCTGAAGGAAAAAAAAAGAAACTTAGGGTATCAAAAAAAGCATACTTTATCTCGAAATACCTGAACATATATTCAACTAACATTTTATCTGCGAGATAACTTCTTTACAAAAGGTGCATATTTGAGCAAAACAATTTACGCCGCAACTAAGTTTGTGTCGGGGCGAGGAAAGTGTTTTTTGAGTGCACAAGACAGAATATATTTGACGTCTGAGAACGCAGGATAAGACAACGCTTTCACGTAACCATAACGTCAACTGGGTCACAAGCTGTCTTTCATAACAGATGGACGCGACATTTCCAACACGTCTGCAATGCCGTATTCATTGAGTATTCGCCAAAAGTAATGCTGGCAAAAAAAAAAACCGATCGAAACCGAAAGGTGGCAACGAGATCGCAGACTTTGGTAACAGCACAGAAAAAATAAAAACCGCCACACCTTCGTGCAAAATACCGACAGCGACATCAAACTGGGAGAACGTGAAATATTTTACTTTTTATTTCGTGGTAACGCGACCCTCATGTCGGGGTGGAAATATTTAGCGTGCGAGGGGAAGAGTACGAGAAAGAGAAAGAGACGGGGTGAAAAAATGGAGCGGGTGTTATGAGAGGGTTGGTACTCGCGTGGTGCCCGAAAATTTGCCCGCACTGCAGGACCCATAACTATTCATGTGGCCGGCGTGGGAACATGGACAGACTTGGCTCGGTCCGAATGGTTGGAGAGGGGAGTGGCTGGGTTGGAAAGGGGGAGGGGTAACGAAGAGCATGAAGAGAGAGAGAGAGAGAGAGAGAGAGAGAGAGAGAGCAAGTATACGGACCAGTCATTCGCTCAGTCCCTGTGGACAGGCTATGTGCAGAGAACTCATTACGACATTCTCTATCTCTCTTAAACCTCATTGGTACAAACTCAAAGGAACGTAAGTAAGTTTTCATGTGTATTAAACGTATTGCCAAATAAAAATTGACTTATTCTCTCGCACCACCGAAGTTGAAAAATTTCATTCTGTACAGACGAGGAAAGCAGTCCACTAGTTTAGTAACTGGTGCAGTGTAGCCCTACACATTTTTACGGAATTGTTTAAGAGTGTAGTAACTAAAGAGTATTAATTTTCATTTCACAAAGAATGGCACTGACACTTTCGGTTGTCAACAATGTTACATCTAACAATTAAAATTACTGTTGGTAATAAGTCTTTTTTTGACAGCAAGCGATCGAAACCGTCATTTTATCATCTGTACTTTTTAAACGGAAGCAACATACAGCTTATTACATTTGGAATTTTTTAAATAGCAATTTATTTTTCTAATCATAAAGAGAATACTACAAGAAACTATATAAGTGGAACATAGCCTTTCAATGAATTCATGAACAGGTGAAAATATATAATATACGTAGTTCAATGTTCTACATTAAATCTAAATTTTACTTCGAATTCTCTACGCTTTATTCGTCGAGTGCTAAAAACCTCATTAAGAGGCCTTTATACCTGACACAGATTTTCGAAAATTTCTGTAAGTCGAATTTTAGCCATAGTTAAATCATACTTTGGTTTGAAAAAACCAGCGTGTATATTACAAACTATTTTCAACAAATCTACTTAGCGATTGTGCGCACTTTAATAATTTCAAAAATATTATTAAAGAACAGCGCACATAGGAATCCACGGCTTAAATATTCGCACGATAATACAACTTATTTCACGTGTTTTATTTCATTCATAATCATGCACTTGAATTAAACGCCATCAGAAACAAAAAATACTTTGATAGATTACTAGGGATTTGCTGCACTGAACATATTGTGAAAACACACTCCACTCTTTCCCCTTTGAGAGCGCCGCTTGAGAGGACACAATATACGTATTCGAAGCCTAGAAACGCTGGAGCGGAAGGGCGATCTATATCTACACAGTAAAAAATTTTTTGTACTTTTACAAAAAGGTTTTTTGGAAACTAGTTTCCAAAAACGTTTTTTGCAACACTACAAAAATGTTTTGTAAAATTTACAAAAATCTTGTACATTTACAAATTTCTTTGTATATTTACAAACATTTATGTAAATCTACAAACAAATTTTGTATATTTACTGCTAATATCTGCTTCACTTTACAACTATTGTTTGTTGTGTTACAATTTTTTTTGGAAACTAGTTTCCAAAAATTTTTTTTATAAAACTACGAAATGTTTTGTAAAATGTGACAGGTCTTCTAGATTTATTTTGTTTCAAATCGAAAAATTTACTCATTAATATTTATTTTACTAGTTCCTTAAGATGTTCACAATATTTATAACCACTTTAAAAGGTTTCGGACATCTCACATTTATTACCTGACAGATAATGTTCTGATATTAGTTTACAAGATTTTCCTTGTAAATGTACAATTTTTTTTTTTACTGGGTACGCGTCGGTATACATCATAGTCTCTACGTGCAAGGCTCTGAAATGGCGTTTAGGTAATCCGCTCTAGTTTCGCCTCCGGATTTTCAATGCCAACCCTAAAATTTAATGGCATAATAATAAACTATACAAATGTTGCATGCGTGTATGCTACTTGTCATGAAACGAATTTTTTCTGATGCGAAATTTAGGTGAAAATGGCCGTCATTTCTGTTCCCTCCTTCAAATATCGTACAATGATTAACACTGAAGACGGAACCACTATTCCGACACGAAATCATTCTTAGATGGCATTTCCACCTAGGCAAAATATTTAAAAATTTTACACGGTTTCTAAATAGTATATACATAACGGAAGGTATACCCAGCGTTTGGCAACAGTTTCTGACGACGCCCTGTCTATTAAAGTAAAAAAAAACTTAAATTAGTCCTACGACTGTGAAGGGAAGTTTTCTAAGAAACAAGTTGTGATAAGTCACCAGTGTTTAAGAGATGCAGAATAACGTGCACAAAAATGACACGTTTATTTCCCTTAAGGGCGTTTACGTGGCAAAAATTCAAACTTCTGTGTTTGTACGACATTGTGTTCTTTTCATAGACGTTTCTTGTGACAGCATTTTCCACTCACAATTTATTTTCTCTCGTACATTAGTCTTCCCAGAGCGGCATGTCAAAATCAAAATTTGCCAGTTGTGGGAACATACTAATAAGAAAAACCCCTTACTTAATCGAATTAAATAATTTCCACACTGATATTGCATATTATGGGCCAGATGATAAAATAAAAAAAAACACAATTAAAATATTTTCTAACTAAAAAAATATATGAAAATGATAATTGTCTTTTGTTTGGTAATTTAAAAAAATCATAGGGACTTCATCGTGTTCTTAAATATTGTAGCAGCTCGACCATAATATCTTATTTTAGTATAAATTATTTCGTTTGCATATGTCAGTTGGCTTTTGCTATTTGTATGTCCGTGTCAATTGCAAATTTTGACTTTCACATGCTGCTGTGGGAAAACTATGAGAACTAAAATATTTTCACAAGTGGAAATTGTAGTCACAAGTAAAGTGTCTAGAACTAACAATGCCGTACAAGTATGAAATTATACATTTTTGCCACGTGAACACCTTTAAGAGCTTACTTTTGAAAAAAAATTATGTTATTGTATTCGAGGAACGCGAGAAATTGTCAATAAGTCCAGCATTTTTTGTTAAGATGATGAACACTTCCTTCCAAATAGAGATATATTTATTTTATTGTTAATGTTTAACATTATTAAATAGTAGGATGATAACAAATGAGGCGGGAAGAAAAAACGTTCAAATCGGTAAACATTAAAATGCGTGGAAAAGTCTCGTGCCACAGGCCAACTGGCAACTCAAAATGTCAGCTAGTCACAAATCTTTCAGACGAAATTTAATTTAATATCCTACCACGTCATGAGATATTTTATTCTAATTGGGGGAATGGTTGGAGAAAGTTAGGGTTCCTATCTTTAGTAAAGCGACAGTGTATTTTTGTACAAGAATACCGAAGTGACGCGCCGCCTACACACATGCCTAAATTATAGTCCGAACGAAGGGAAATAAGATACAAGCCTAAACGTGTGCGAAAGCTGCAGGTAACGCTCTAGGCCCCGCAATTAAAATGTTCACTAGTTCACTTCATGTGAATTGATTAAGGGGTATGGAAAGGTGCGATGTCGAGCGGGTGACTGGAACACTCAATTGTCAATAAAGTCTGAACTACTCATCAAATTTCGATGAGATTTTTTGCCGAGTAGATATTTTATCAGCTGACGTTTATATATATAACATTATGAGGTAGTATGCTTTACTTTCGAGTAAAAAATTAAAAACTGTTTTTATAAAAATATGGGCTTGAAACCACAAAATCTACAAAAATGGGAAACTGTAATGTTTATAATGTTTAATACGATAATGTCTGGACCTCTACAATAACAGCATTTCAAATACACTCGCGCTTTAATTTGAAAATAATTTTACTATCCGAAAATCTCTGCGCGATAGGTTCACGGATGTTAAAATTATTTTCATATGAAAACGCGAATATTTTTGAAATGCTGTTATTATAGAGGTCCAGTCATTTTCGTATTAAAAATTATAAAAATTACAGTTTCCCATTTTTGTAGATTTTGTGGTTTCAAGACCTTATTTTTCTAAAAACAGTTTTTAATTTTTTACTCGAAAGTAAAGCATACTACCTCATAATGTTATATATATAAACGTCAGCTGATAAAATATCTACTCGGCCAAAAATCTCATCGAAATTTGATGAGTAGTTCAGATTTTATTGACGATTAAGTGTTCCAGTCACCCGCTCGACATCCTACCTTTCCATACCCCTTAATCATTAGCATTTAGATAGCTCGTATTTACAGGATTATTTACGTACAAAGGGAGAACTAGCGAACTATTTAAGCACGAATGCCCACACTTTTAAGCAACGTTGCACGATTCGAAGCCTCTGAATGAAGTATTAAATAACTTGCAGCGTTTACATCAAACGTTACATCTGCTAACCCATCGTTAAAATTAGTTTATATTGTTATTCCCAAACTACACAATAAATCCTTAATTTAAACGTTATCATAAGATGTTTTCTCTTTTATGACCAATTGTTTCAACACTCAAGAGACTTTTTCTGGGCACATAAGAGCCAGGATGTTCTCTATCTGGTCAGCTGACGTTAGATTTACCGACTTTTTTTAGAGTTCAAATTATATTTAATCAAATGCGACTATTGCACTCAAATATAGTGTTAAAATCCTGCTAAACTTTCAATATAAGGAAACAGATCATCAAGAGCATTCGTCTGGAACTTGATAATTTTTCACACAGTTTTCAGAACCTGAAAAAACTCCGTCAATCGAGAATTACTTTTGTAAGAAAAATACACAGTATTTTATTACTAACATGATGACACTGACCGGTACATATTTACTTCTTATGTAAAAATCAAGTCGCATCTTGTTTTAAAAATGTTTACGAAAATAAATTTTAAAGTTAAAATTAGTTAATTTTTAATGGAATATTAAATATCCCGTAAAATATTTTAACTTTTACATACCATTCCTCAAATTAGTTGCAAAATATTTTATGACTGAAAATTGTCAATTTTTTTAACGTCACGTACAGTAATTATTTATGATATTTTGACAGTACTTTTAAAACGACAATTACTACAAGTATTTTCGTGAACTACCATAATATATTCGGATTAGTACAAATTACTGTTTTGGTTTGAACTCATTTCGAACACGTCGATAAAGGGCCGTGAAGACACGTAGAGTTGAATACAGTATTTCGAACGCGATCCGTTTCTAATCACGGTGGGCGAATTAGGGACAACCCTCATTGGTATTCTTCACCACGTGACGAGCACGTGTTCCATAACTTTTCCCATGTCGCGATGGGCTGGGGGGGGGGAGGGGAGTCATGCTGCAGTGTGTCGGCCGAGACGACACGACGCTCCCTCCAGTGCAGCCCCTGCTCCACAACCCCTATTTCAACCTTTTGGCGTCATAAAACATTCACCTGCCTCATCCGCGCGAATGGGTGAAAGCGACGTCATCTGCGAAGGAGACGGCGAAGGAATACCAAGCGGGCCTTGTTGGTATGGCCACGGCCGGAGTAAAGGTACAAGGCAGGTTGACGGTGACAGCAGGGGGAGGAGAGGTATTACGCAAAGAAAGTATAAGGGACTGCGATGAAACTGGAATGCATCACAGATAGAAATGACGGTATAACGCAAAAAAAAATGTTTGTGCCAACGTACCTTTGAAATAAACTGAAGTGTCTTGTGACATGTATGATAGGATGATAATACGTCTGAAACAACGTAGCTGTCTGCAGACCCGTAACATGCATCAAATATTACAATAGCTGGATTCATACTGGCTCAGTCAAATAGTGCAACAGCTTCACGTACAAGCGAATGCCAATAATCGTGCGTTGAAACCAAAGAACAATCAAGTTTTCCCGCGATAAACCATCGTCTCTAATAATGTAACACCTCGTGCAAAAAAATTCATGTGCCACCTCTTTGTGTTGAATTTTTTGTCTGTGTCAAATCCAATTAAATTTCTGAGAAAAATTTTTCTTCCCTGACATCTAGAATACCTTCTTCTTTTTGTGTAGTGCCTTCTTACCAATAAGTAGGGCCACGATTTTGTCGCGAAAAGATTTTTGCCCCACTTTGTTTCAGTGACTCACGTGCACATCGGCAGTTCTGTTTCAAGGTTATTGGCAGCGTGTCTTTGTTCAGACACGTTTCTCATTTGACTGCACCAATCAGAATAATGTTACTGTGAGTCTTTACGTCTATAATTTGCCAAGGCCAGTGAGAGTAAAATCATCCAACCACAGACGATGTAGCAGAGCTGCAGGTGTGCACATGACGCATCGAAACAAAATGTTGCAAAAATCTTTTCGCCATAAAATCGCGGCTCTACCAATAAGATACCACAGAAGAAGGTATTTTAGTAGGTTACGGAAAAAAGCGACACAGAAGTTTGACTGTATTTTACAAAGACGTGAAAAATAACGATTCTCATCCTTGTGTGAAACTTTCAAGTTGTTAAGAACGAGCGTAACTAATCGGTTTATTATTTCGTTTTGGTTTGTAATGTATTACGGCTTGGAATTTTTTAAAATGAATTTACGAGAAGTGAACTCCAGCTTCCCAGAAAGAAAGCAACGACAATAATTTCTGTTGCTCGACTGTACTGACCGAAATCTGTATACAGACTAACATACATATGTATCAAATCACAGTTCAGACTTTGACCTGGAAACATGATGTTTAGAAGGTAGATTCCCCTCCGGGCGTATACAAGCACTAAGAAGAGTTTTTTTTTTTTTGTTATTAAATACTAAGGCGGTGAAAAAGGGGTGAATTTGTTTCCGATGAATCGTCGACATAGTTCGAACCCAACAGGCTATCGGCGTGATTTTCAATCCAACGAGAGATTCATATACTACGTATTCAGCAATATCGTGATTTTCTTTTTTTTTTCATTTAGCCCTTAGGGATATGAAATGTGTTAAATGTGTTTCAGATTAATCCTAGATATCTTTCTAACACTTAGAGATAACCAGCTGCTTTTCACTTAAAAATTGTGTATGCGTAAATATTACAAAAAATGATTCAAGGTTGTTCTAAATGTAACCCCTACAGGAACAGGCCTACAATAATTATTTATGAATCGCCGATGAAACTCATGTCCAACAAATTATCGTTGTGTGTTTTCCTTCAATTGGCAACATACACAAATGTATAAGATGCATTTGCCATGTATATATTTTTTTAATAATTTTGCTAGGAGGTATAAATACGTGAAATACGTTTTCAATTATTTCTCGATAACTGTCGAATCAGTCGAGATATATCAGTGCTCTTTGATTTTCTTGTGCTGCTTGCGTAAATACCCAAATAATCTTAATATATAAAATGAAGTGTCCTGACACACACACACACACACACACACACACACACACACACACACACACTCACTCACTCACTCACTCACTCACACACACTCACTCACACACTCATCAACGCGCAGCCCAAACCGCTGGACCTAGAACCATGCAATTTTGAAAGAAGCTTCCCCTTGCCCCGTAGGCACCCACTAAGAATGGATTTTTCGAAATTCGATAATTAAGGGGGTGAAAAGGAGTGAAATGTGTTTTCAAAGAATCCCTGATATCTCACTAACCGGGAAAGCTGTCATAATTCATTTAACTTCATAATATTGCCCAAAGAAATGCATATTTGCGAATTTTTAGATTTTGCGAAATTCGAAAATTAAGGTGGTAAAAACCCGTAAAATGTATATTTGTCATTAAAATGACGTGTAAGTAAATATCTGAAAAGGATTTTTAGAATTGATCGCAATTCGTCCTTAAAAGCTTTAAAAAAAATAATAAAACGTGTTTTTAATGAATCCCATTTATCTCCTAAACCAATGGAGATATTGAAATGGTTTTTGCGTTAAAATAAATCTTACGTAAATATCCAAAAGTAATTTCAGGATTTTTCGAAATTCGTCCTTGAAAGCTGTTAAAAAAATTAAATTTGTTTTCAAATAATCATCTGTACCGCTTATACCCGTTGAGATATCGAGATAATTATTGACAATAATGAAGCTTATGTAAATATCTACAAATCAACATCAGGATTTTATGAAATTCAAAAATTAAGGATGTTAAAAGCAGTAAAATGTTACCGTCTCCCGAAAAAAGAGAATGACCACGGAGAAATAATTCAACAGTTGTTTCTTTTTACCAACCTACTCATAAATAAAACCTCTTTGGACTGTAGCCTGTACATACGAAAGAATTATCACGGCCTGCATTTAAGCATTCACTCAGTTATTGTATAAAGTTTGTAGTGTGGGAGGGGTGGGGTTACGGGTTCGTATCCCGTGCAAGACTTTGCTATGGGAATTACTATGACATCATATGAGCATATTGCGCGCGCTCTTTACACTGAGCTAAGACAATTGATAGTTCACTGTTATTGAGTACGCTAGCTGTTAAATGCCTTCATCACATATTTTATCCAGAGTTACTGTTTACATTACATAATTGCACGCGGGCAAAGCCGCAGCCGGCAAGCTTGTAGTCAATAATTACAGTTTAAATTTATCGCAAGGATCTGTAAATAAGAAGCACAACTCTCGGTAATTCAGTTACCCTAGTTTTTTTTTTTTTTTACAGTTAGTGGGCCTGGCGCGTGAGACGTGCTGCAGCGTGGTACGAAAAGTAGATTTTCATGTATGGTTACTAAAAATGTTTCTAATGCGTTTATCTACGAAAAGAAAACACTTCAAATTAAGTCCCTATGACTTTAAAAATGCAGTCCGGTACTCAAAAACATGAATATCAAGCTCCTCACAAGTGCTAAAATGACTTCACGTTGCTGTAGCCGAGAAAATATCAACCGTATAATCGTCAAACAAAATCATAGAAACCTGCATTGGACTTGGAGGTGATAAGTTTTGAACATCTCTCCCCGCGCCTAGCTTCCACGGATCTTACCACTAGACCACTGTGACTTCGGTATAGCTTAGCCTTTCATTATTCGTACACATTCAATGTACAGTGCAGTAATAATTAATTTTTTAAAGAACGCAATTAATAAACATTCACTTTATTCTAAAAAACTGCTTTCCAGAAGTTGTGATCTTTGCATAAGTAACTTCCGGCGAACCTATGGCTTTAGTAGACTACACATTTTTTCTTAGTTTTCTTTCTTTTAGCAAACAAAATCCATTCAACGTTATAAACTAATAATTTTACAAGGAAAATTTTTCAACACTTACAAAAGTTTGTACAACTACAAAGACGTGCTTTGTCATATTTTACAAAAAATTTACAGTGCAGGAACTGTCGGTATGTAAGTACAAAGAATTCATTTGTAGTGTTACAAAGTTCTGCCTAATTTTTGAGATACAATCACCCTTATAGGTCTAATAGGCTAGCTGGTCGGTGACGGGACCTCTTCCAACGTATTCTTCCCACTTGTTTACGATGTGATGACTATTTTAGATTATATTTTTTTCTTGATGTATTTCAAACGGAGACGGCATTTATATTAATATTGAAACAATGGGGACAGAAAGGTGATTTCTTCTATGTTTAAATATGTAGAACATATAGTAACGGGTTCTATAATAATTTTTTTTCCGATACCACAAAACGATTTCCCGAATCGTTAAAATACAAATTATTGATGTTACAGTGAAAATAATTTTGTTTAGCAAACCAAAAATAACAGTAAAATAATAACTGTATGAGATAAATTTACCATGGAAAAATGTTCGCTCGCTGTTTATATTACCAAAATTTTATATCTCACGCAGAAAATGAGTTTCGGTATCAAACACTATTCATGTTAAACTAACATAGGTAATAGAAATAATACGTAGATGCCCCACGGGATAAATAGTGTTCATATATTTCTGAGAGAATGTTATACGATGCTACCTAAACAACTGAAGGCTATTTATGATTTTAAAAAAGCATTATGTTAGAGACTGTAAAAGTAAACTTTTCCTTAAAAATATGCAGTTTTGATACCCCTCTTTTATTCAACCCACAGAGGCAGTATTTATTTCACTGTGTGCGCTGAAACAGATAAGGTTTTTGCTGTTCACAAACTAAGTTATTCTTTGTTGCGGAAAAAAAGGAACATTTTTACATCACTGCATTCGTGACTAGCATGATAGTGGCATAGTCCAATATACATGATGTCCCTGAATAACCTTAACAGGTTTTCATGGTTTCGTAGGGAATGCGAACCCACATTAATACATCTTAAGTTAATCGAAATTTAAGTAACGTTTTTGCTATAACAACGTACGAATGATCTCTTAGGAAAAGTACTCGAAATGTTACATTTCTCTCATGGATCCTGGAGTCAACAAAACACATGGGTCGTAATTTGTTATTGTATGATGATATCCGTTCAAACCATACACTAAATAGCTTTATATGCAACTTTCTTTGCTACGAACGCGCTTGCTAACTGAGTTAAGGAAAAAAATCTTTAGCTAAAAAAAAGTTGAGAGTTAAACATTTACGTTTGTTCTGTTTTCTTGAAAACTAATATAGGAATTTTACATATTTTACAGGGACATTTCGGTACGTATATGTATTTATATATCCGTTTAATGGGACTTTTATGTTACACATAAAAAAAATTAAAAACAAAAAAATTAATAATTATAATAATAATAATAATCAACACATTCAGAAAAAATCAATGGAACTTGTGTATATTTGTTTTACGAGAAAAAGTAATTTTCCAATTTTCCGTAAATATAATTATATTGGGAGTAGTTTTACTCTGAAAATCAACGTAATATCATTTCTTTAAACAAAGCCGAAAACTACCCGGCCTTTAATTGTTATGGCACAAGTGTGTTGTTTTGATTAGTATCGGTAGTACTTTTTTTCAGCTAAACAAATTTCAATTTACAGTCGATTTTCAGGTTACAGTTGCTTTAAAAAAATTTAGAACACATTTCCGACTAACATTTTCATAAGCTATTAGAACACAAAATTAACACACTAAGTTACGTCCTGACTCATCCAAGGCCATACTGGCTATAATTAGCTGTAATAATTGATGCCATATTTTTTTTAATTTTGTGCTATGGGAACACAACTACTGCGATCGAGGCTTGTGAGTTCGTAGCCTTGGTACAGCCAAATCTTGCTCGCTAACCACTTGCCTGATAGCCTGTGAGCGCTAGGCGCTCAACTACCTTCAGACTTACAGAAAGGACTACGTTATTTTTTGTTATTACTATTAGTTAGCCGCCGGCTTTTGTTCAGTGGCAGGTTGTGGCCCGAAGGTTGACACACTCTTCTTCCGCACTCCAAATCTACTTCGAAAAATAAGACAGTGAACGGAACTTACTCCTCTTCTCTTTCTTCTTTATTAATTTTCTTCTTCATTTTCTTCCTTACTCTCGCGCCTTTACTGGTATTTCTGATCATTCCCTAAAATAACCTCACCTCTTCCTCAATCAGTAACATTTATGTAACCATCTTTACACAAACACCATCTCTTATACCTTACGATTCAAATACTTTTATACTCCATGCATCTCACTGTACGAGTCTTTCACACATCTACGAGGCAAACTCTCTCCAAACTTTGCACAGGTCTTGATATTTCATGATGTTATTAACATTCATATGTAAATATAGTTCCTTTGAGAATACTCCTTGCATCCACCGTCGTTAAGCACGTTTGGAGTAATTGCCTGATTGTATAATGGACTCCACACGCAACGTGTGACACTGTGCAATATCATCTCTAAGTTGCCGCAGCCGGTGTGTAATGAATTTCAGCACGGCAACCCATATTTTCTTCAATATTTCGGTGACAGCGGGCCTTTAACATTTACACTGTCGAGAGTCTTAGTTCTTTTCACGATTCTCGTACACAAAGAAGAGTCCTCGTTGTCCAGAGTTCCAAACAAACTACACTTTCCTTAGTATCACCTATACGGTTGTGAGTTAAGACTAACGCCGCGTTCCAATAGGCATTTTAGTAACGTCAACAGTTGCATGACCCTCATTTAGTAAACTCAAAATTACGTACATGCTAGTTAAATTGCAAGTTGTAAGAAAGTAGGCGGTAACAGAAATTGCTCAATACAAATCAACCTGTACTATCACAGTTTTACCACAGTAAATTTCTATATATTAAAATGCCCGCTGGATTACGGCTTTAGGTAGTAATTTAAATTATGAATATCGTACTTAATATTATGTTATTAGTAGGATTACATGAAACAATTGCATTCATAAATATTTTCAAGCCTAGTAATGGAAAATATAATGTTTAAAAAAATAGACAACTTTTTTAGACTTCTACAGAAAGACGGGATGTTTTGAAACATTCCAAAATTATGTCTGGAATAATTCTGGAACAGTTATATTAAATTATTTTTTATACAATCCCTTGTTAATCTTTACAATTAAAAATACAAATTAGCTTACGAAAAATAAAAGAATTCTTTATGGGTAAAATAAATTTACCCATTATAAAGAAAATGTTTTAAAATTTTTCTAAATTTGTAGTTAGCGTTTAGAAAAAGTTGTTATACACTAATATTTATAGTCAGGGGCTGCGGCAATCAAGCGGCCAAAGTGCTTGCCTCTCATCACGGCATCATCACGGCATCATCACGGCGATCCGGCCGAGTCACACAGGATTTGTGAAAGTGGGAATTGTACCGGAAGTTGTCTCTAGTCAACAAGTTTGTTGGAGGTTTCCCGCTTCCCCGGCCTAGCATTTTGGCGTTTTCCATATTCACTTCATTCACTCTCACCGGCTCTCAAAACAATAGCTGTTTAAAAGACGCTAAATACCTTCACATCATCAAAACCTACGCTGTTAACAATCAAACTGCAATATTTTTGGTAGCTTAGTTTAATCTGATCATGTGACAGTTCAGTTAACCAAAACAGCCAACTAGGGCAGCGTTTGATTTAAGGTGGGTTGACAATTTAAAAACATAAGCACCGGACATGTTAAATAACATAAAATATTGTGCGAAAGTGGTTAGCAATTGAAATCTTAACCGTTATGTTCAGCAATTGACGTTTTTTCTACATTTGTTGCTATATGGAACATATTCGAAGACCACGTGCTCATAGTTGAGGTGAAATTGTATTTTAAGATGATTATAAAATATAAAAAGAAAGCCCTGCTCAACGTAAAACAATATTTACAATATAAAGACATCCTTTAAATCAATAGATTTTTTTATTCTCGTTTTATTTCGTTCCCGTGACTTTTGTGGTTAAAATATCACGTCAGACATTCAGTAACTCATTTGCTCTGATTGGTTGATGGCCTATGCTTCCGCAGAAGAAATGAAATATCACAATTTCTTATGTCAGCAACTCTATGCGCACGACCAGTTTATAGCAGTTGTGAACCAGGAGGTATGAAAAAATAAGAGTTCAGTTCTGGTGCGTACAACCTATGTTCTGTGCTGTGTTATCGATTGTGAACCCACCTTTAAACAGGAATGGCGTGCCCTGTGTGTGCATGATCCCCTTACACAGCGAGAAGGAACCAATCCAGAAACATTACACTGTAAAAAATTTTTGTACTTTTACAACGAAAATCTTTGGGAACCCAGTTGCCAAAGAAATCTCTTGTAAAACTACAATGGTTTACCTTGTAATAAAATACAAAGTCTATGTTTGTAAAATTACAAGGAATAGCCTTGTAGTTGTACTTTCAATAAGTAAAAAAATAAACGTAAATGCTCATTCAGAAATAATTAATTATTTTAAAGCACGCAATTAATATAAAGAGTTAACTTTATTCCAGAAAAATGCTTTCCAGAGGTTGTGATCTTTGCATAAACAATTTCCGGCTAACCTACGATTTTGGTAGACTACACATTTTTCTAACAAAATCCTTTTATCATTATAAACTAATACTCTTACAAGGAAATTTTGTGTTAACATTTACAAAAGTTTGTACAACTACAAAGAAGTGCATTGTCATACCCTAAAAAAAATTACAATGCAGGAACTGTCGGTACACAAGTACAAAGAATTTCTTTGTAATATTTCAATGTTTACCTTTGTAACTTCATAAACTATTGATTTTACAAAGGAAATTTTTGTAAATTTTACAAAAAAAAAAATTAGAGTATACGAAGGCAAGTTAGGATTTACAGCACGACACACATTGTGTATCAGAGATGACATGTCTTGATAAGCTAAGAGTTTTTCTATCGGATAGCAATCTTCTCTCACCAAACACATGTCACGTTCTGAAGGCTCGCTGCATCCAATATTTTGCTTGTCCATTTCAGTGCTGGCATATTCCGCTCGCCTCAAATCCTTAAAATACTGTGGCATAGTACCCCTGAACTTTGGATTCGTACTTGAACAAGTGATAGCTCCATAAAATACATACGTTTAAAAACCTACAAATGCCATTTGGAATCACTCATTCATGTTTTTGGTCACCGTATTCAGAATGTGCATATTAATGGCCATACCATGCAAGCATAGATCCTTCTCTCGCCAGCGTATTAACGGTTGTCGGTTAGGTTCTGTGCAAGCTTTCGAGTAGAGGCTATGACTCGTCGACAGTGAGGTCATTAGAGACGGTGACATAACTTGGTACAATGACGCGAGTTGGGAGAGGTGTCGGCCATACCATCACAGAATTCGCCTGGAGTAGTTTCGGGAAACCATGGAAAACCGAAATAAGGATGGTCTGACCCGGGTCCTCCCGTATGCGAGTCCAACGTGTTACCGTTGCGTCGGAATATATATTCCTCCAGTTCTGTTGAAGTATTTTACTTAACTATGTCGCAAGTCATCAGTCAGTTCAGCCGTGCCTTGCTTTTCTACTTCTGCCACAACTCCTTTGGTGTCAAAGTCCACGCCATATCAAGGACGTGGTTTTTTTTAGCACCGTTACATAATTTAGAATTGATTTATAACAAAATAATTAGTGTCCGTTAGCTTTTCTGAGGTCGTTATTGTGCTCAGACATCTGAGAATTAATCTTTAAATTCTCTTGTTCAAGCTGCTGTCGCAGCTTCAGCACAGCCCGATAAACCCTGAAATACATCCTTCTTTAATTATTTAAAAATTATCAACATAAAATAATACAGTCGATCTGTTTGAAAATGTTCTTATTAACATAGTAGATCAAAGACGCTATACATTTATAGTTCTCACAGTGAATGTATTACTATCTGCAAACTATCGAACATAAATCTACCGTTAATTTTTCGGTGGAAAAAGGTTAGCAGAATACTAGTAATGCAACATGACGTTTTGTGCGTGACTCTATAAACAAATAATTTGAAAAAAGTGTACATGACATAAGTGACGTCAGTTTCGATCTTACGAGAGAAGTTGTTTATATGACGTGAGGTTCACGAGCGGCAGTGGTTTTTACGAGGTAAAAAAAACGGGAAGGAATCAGAGAAGCGTTTTTTTTTCTTTTCAATAAATGACGCCACGAAGACTGGCGTAAATCGAGGACATCAGGATGCGTCACATGCCGCGGATTACGACTCACGCCGTAGTGGCGATCATAAACCATCTTCTCCATTGCCCGTAGATCAGAGCAGATGCCGCCAAGCATGAAACCAAGTATATATCGCACAAACCTGTATACAAAAGTTATATACACATGTTCATATATATAACATACTCATAATATATTACATATACACATGTTAATATACATATATACATATATATATATATATATATAATATACTGATAATATATTACATATACACATGTTCATATACATATAATATACTGATAATATATTACATATACACATATACACATGTTCATATACATATATAATATACTGATAATATATTACATATACACATGTTCATATACATATATAATATACTGATAATATATTACATATACATATGTTAATAGGTGTATATATAAGATACACACACACACACACACACACACACATATATATATATATATATATATATATATATATATATATATATATACATGAGATCGATAAACTCTGGCACCGTTTGACCTATCACCATGAAACTTGGCACGTATGTATTTTTTTTTGTGCAGAAGGATTTTTTATGCTATCCGTTTTACTCTAACTCACGAACTTGCTACAAGATGCCGCTGCAGCGCATCAGTTTCTATACCTAGCTTACCCCGTAAGGCACATAGGGCATAAAAGGAAAGGAGGGGTTTGTAATTCGACTACTGTCATTTTTAAAGATACACTGACAGGACAACGTCTGCCGGTTTCTGCAGGTAGTGTATGATTACAGTGTTCCAACCTAATTTGATGCAACTTTAGGCCGTTCGTGGAGTCAAGAAATATTTTCGTTATTTGCAGTATACTATATACAGTATTTCGGTTAAATTTTGTAATGTATCCCAGTGTGATGAAACGTGAATAAATAAGCAAATTTGTTTTAAAATAATAAACACGAATACTTTTAATGTAAGTTTGTTATATTTTGAGATCTAAACTTCAAAATTGTTACATAATCATGTTAATCCACATCTTAGAATGAATGTGAAAGACACTGTCACGCGATAAATAAGTTTCTTGAAAATTCATTACGATGTTTGCGTGTAATTACTTCTTAAATTTTATGATAAAATTGAAAGCAAAAGGAGCTAAACATTAAACTTTGACTGAAGGCTAACTAATTGTCTGATTCCAGAGCAATTTCTTCAGGGAGTTGCTATGACTTCAAGAAATACTTAAGAAAGGGTATAATGTTGACACTAACAAACATTATTGAATTTTAATTACTCAATAATGAATGTTATAATGTTCATAATCATTTAAAACAACCTACACAAAATTCGTTTTCAGTTGGTTTTGTGATTTTGTAACATTACCTTTGATGCGAAGTCACAAAACCAGTTAATCAAATTTCGCTACAGAAAATGGTATATTCGGCATTTAAAATTCCGCATGAGAAACTTCATGTATTAGTAAATTGCCAACGAGGATTACTGTATTTCAGCATATTATTTCCTCACACAAATTTTGCAAAGGACATTTCTGAAAATACCAAATACAATAATGTAACTATTGTTTGTGTTGACTAATATGCAGTAACGGCTAGTTTTTTTAAGGTTAAATCTCTAGTGCTCACATTATCCCGAATGACCTATAACTCTTTCGAGTATAGTAAAATTTGACACATTTGTTGTTACATGCGTTAACTAACACGTCACATATTACGACCTCTCCCTTATCCACTTATCTGGCCCTTTTCCCATTCAGTAATCCTTAGTACAAAACTACACATGACATACACACACGTAAACGTAGTTACGTAAAACGCTTTTATTTCCATATCCACATTTACTGATTTGCTGAATTTGTATTTTTCATTGCTTCTAACAATCTTTTTAAAATATTTTTTTTTGTCATGGGATTTTACATATTGAAGAAAAATGTTCTCCCATGTAACGTCAGCAAAACTATAAATTATGACTTTTCCTCACTTGAACACTAATATCACTTCGTTTAAATTTTTCTACAGACGTGCGCGGCAACTTTCTCTTACATGTATGTTCGATTTGCTTCCCTCTCATGTAAGGAAATTGTACATTGTTATTGTGTTTACAATAAAATGACGAGCTTCTTTCACCGATTTAAAAACATTTGCCACGTTAAATTTAAAACTTTAACTGTAGTTTTCCTTTCAGATAAATTAAGCTTGTTTATATTTCATTTAATTTTGCTGATTTACACGTATTTGAAATAATTTTTAACATAAAAAATGAGAAATAGGTTGTATTTATTATTATTTTTTGTTATTGAGTACATAGCAAAGTTGTAAGGTTTTGGAAATGTAACAATTATATTAACCTTCTCAGGACTTACCATCGTAATGTCTGTATTCGGAAACGCGTTATGGTTTCATATGTTTATTAAATATAATTTACACATTATTAACGTATTTTATTACAGACACAGCGGTGTGGCTAAAAGTCATAAATTGAGAAAGCAACTATAAACATGCAGTCAGGGCAGTTTCCCTCATATCGGATATTCAGTTAGAGAAACTCGCCGATGAGTTGTCGCGCTCGTGGGATGGAGAAGAACGGTCAAATTGAAGGTCACCTGAAATAAAATAAAAATCTTGCTGGAAAGGGAGCAGGTATGAGGGAAAGGATGTCTCTCTTGTGTGGCGAGAAAATCCAACTACCATTGCCCTCGCTTTGACAGGGTGACTGATTTCGTTTCTGAGCGGAAAAGATGGCGGATTGCTGACGCGACTGGAATGTAGTCGCAGAACAAGGGTGAATGGTCAAAGAACGGAAAAGGGACGCAAAGGGTAATAAGAAACCCTGCCGTAGACATCAAAGCAGCCGTGAAACGTCTGTACATAACTCTGTGGAGGAATCAATTTTTTTCCCCCACAAATTGCACAGTTACTAAGCGTGTCTTATATAGCGAGCAAGTGAAGAAGTTTTCAAGCAGATGTCTGATGGTGGGTCCGCGGCTACCTCGTGGGTGTTCTGCAAACTGTGTCCTTCAGTTTTTTTTATACATTTTATACACACTTAAATATGATAGTATTTTTCAACAATTGTTAAGGAATTGTGTCAAGGTATAAATTGTTTTAGGATGACTTTCCTTAGGATGCTCTATTGCTCAAATTCGAGAAACACTAAATTGAACAGTTTCAGTCCCATGTAAAATAAATGTTTGTTTAGCTGATATGATATACATTCTATTTTATTTACAAAAGAATAAAGGTCCGTTGTCATGCAGATACAGCCTATACGAAACTTTATTATACAAGTATCAAAAATCACTCAGCAAACACTTGACTAGAAATTTAACTGGTGGCCACGTATTTCTAGTTAATTCCTTCTTCAGAAGGAAGAAACCTCGGTGACCATCAACACTAATGATTTTGTGTTCCGTAATAAGACCACCGTCTAGGACTACGCAAAAATAATGCATCAGTTTTATTAAACGCTGATGAGTGAAAAAAAAAGGATACTAACATCGGAGACAATCACACACCATTATTGCAGGCACGTAATGCCGTTTAGGACATAACTACACCTCCCCCTTTTTTTCGTTTCCCTGCGTTACGCCGAAAGTGCTATTTAACGCCGGCTCATGACATTTATAAGGTCGGAGCGGGATATTAGCAGCGAAATAGCGGCCAGCTGAGTTGGTGAGAAGGAAGGGTCCAAAGGAGGAGGAGTCGAGGACATCCCCAGAATAAACAGTGGCCGCAAAATGAAATTGCGGCAGAGAAAGTGCTCCCTGGCGAGGGAACAGAGGCCAGATTATGAGATGGGGTGGACGCAGAGAGAGAGAGAGGGAAGACTATAGAGTATTATCAATGAATTCTGTTAACTGTTCACACGTAAGTGTTATACAGCGCCGTTATGTGGGATAAGGGCACGGAGAGGTGGTGTTTAAAGAGGCGATGTATTCTCCAAGGGCACGCTCAACGATGAGCTCCCGTGCTCTGTGGTCTGCAATTACGGCGACCGAGTCGCTCGCTGCGTCCCTTCTCGGGAGTGCTTGCGTCGATGATATGACGGTGCAGACGAGTCTGTGGCCGAAGACCCGTCAATTGGCAGTGTACTTGTGAGTCAGGTTGCCATGATTCGTCTGCTAGGATGGGCGGATGCGAGGCTAGATCTCCCGTCCTGCAGTTAACGCTGAAGTGGAGAGATTTTTGCGAGTATTCAACAGGGACGTTTTGACTCTTACGGTAATTTTCACGCTTGGAAATATTATAAGTTACGAAATTTTTCTAAAGTACCTGTTTAACACGTGTTCTGCAAATAGTTTCGTTCATTCTAATTATCATCACTATTATTATTACTGAATTTTGTATTTTAATAGTACACGTTAGTTAAATGTGTGGACGTTAAATAAAATTGATTCAAAATACTGTTTTTATTTAAAATACCAAGAACTCAGTCTCACTTCTCACATAGAAACATTGAAACATCTTACAACTGCCTACTACACTATGTGCAAAGAGGGATTATCCTACAAACTTACGTGAGCGATATCATGCCAAACTATAAGCACACTTATAAACAATATGCTGTCCAAAAGTAATTTTCAAATGGTCCGTGGCTACAAAATAAGATAGCAAAAGAAACAGGCTTAACAGATTTCCGCATAAGATTTTGTTAGGTCCCAGTAGTATTTAACGTCCACGCATCACATTTCATTGCAACACAATCGACGAAATTTATATATGCAGGTGATATGGCTTTAACAACCCAAAGGAAAATTCTGAACAGGAGTAAGGTGGTCTCTTCAATAAACCAAAGTTACATTCTTTAAGAAACGGAAGCTGACATCAAATCCAAAAGAGACTGAAGTAAGTTGTTTACATCTAAATAGCAGAATGGCCAAAGTTTAATGTCATATTTAATGATAAAGTTTCCATCATCAAAACTTCGTAAAGTTTTAATAAGCGTTACTCACGAAAGAAACTTATCCTTCAATAAGTACACAGAGAACAATGCAGTAAAACTATGGTCACACAACAACATCTCACACAAACTGTGTGGAGCCACATAGAGACATACAACAACAATATTAGGATGTTCTTCTTTAGGACAAGTACATTTAACTGCTGAATACTGAGCACAAACGTAAAAATGATTGACGTCCTATAAATTTCAGGTATGACGATAATAACAAGCTGCTACAGGATAATTCCACCCTACTGGCTCTCGCCTCTAATTCATATTGCACTTCCCAACTTACGAAGACAAAACTCTCTCCTCAAGGAACATCAGAAGGTAACCCGTAATCGCAGCTTCCAAGTCATTCCGGTGCACGTTCATTAAAGTTAAATCGTTAGAATATCATCAGTCACCCATCTTTAACAGAGGAATCTCTCCAATTAAACCATTTCAATAATTGCAATAAGTGGTCAAAGATATCAAAGGTTAATGTCCGTGAGAGTCATAGAAATATCATGGATACTACCAAGAAGCCAAGTGGAATGGAATTACCGCGTCATGCACGAAACACAACAGGATATGAACGGGACATGGAATCTACGCAGACAGCCTACACAAATGGGATAATGCTACTTCTCAGTGAGGTTGTGAGTTTGAAAAGCAGACCATCCGACACAATGCAAAGGACTGCAGACTACATGCCTACTCTGGGAGCTTGAGCGACTTTTATGAAGCAACACAGCCTGACACTGACTGGAGTTCAAATTTTACCTTACAATGTATAGGCCTACACCAAAATTTAAAACTCTTACTTAATGTTAATTATTTCTTAGTTTCAAATTGTATGGATATACTACTGCCACACGCTAAATAAATAAACATATAAATAAAAATTAATCCATTAGATAAATTTCGTTACTTAAAATATTACGAAGCGTGAAAATCGGTTAAAGTACAGTTTATTCACATAGCTCGTGTTTGAAGTAAAGTGCAGCACGTATAGTCTGCACCATCATACTGGTCTGTTTTGTGTAGAGCGTAAATATAAAAATGGCAATACTATTATTATGTCATAATCTAACTTACTAAAATTGTAGTTAAAATTCACATCAAATGAGTTACATTTGGTGCACGAAATGCACCTCACGGCGGACGAATTTTATCATTACAGGACTGGGCAGCTTAAGTGCCATGACGTTTGGCGCGCACATTAATAGTCCTATACAGTATGTAAAAAGAAATTCAATATATATTCTCTTAAACTGAAATGTTCTGTGAGTTTTGTGGAACATGCCTTGTGCGGGGTAAGAAATTATTTTTGCTGGGGTGATGTCGAAAAAATATCTGGAGATACATGCAACAGGATCGAGTTGGCCCGTTATCTGGTGACACATAATTGGCCAAGTGTGCCGCTAATTGTCAGTTTAATGGAATGCTTCAGGGACCTTCTATATCAAGATATTGATGTCATATTTTACCTTGCTAGGTGCAAGCAAAAATAGGGCAGTGTGCCTTTCCATCGGAGCTCACGTCGGTATGATAATATATCACAAGAAAATCATTACAAGACAGCAATATGCTTCGTTCCACGTTACTAACTGTTCGAAGCGTCAGACAAATAATACATTTCTGCAAGTGTCCGTGTATGAAAAATTGATGCCACTGGTCTAATTTATAAAGAGTGAATATGCCGTCGTGGTTGGCCATCACCGCTGATGAAATCTGTCCACGTGTTGATTCATACTTCGAGTTGATCGATGCACGAGATGATAAAGAGCAATGTTTTAATATCCCCGCGAATATTGCAGCAGGATGAGGAAGGGGTAACTTTACGATGCGCAGTGAACACAGACGTCGCTTCATAAAAACCATCGTTGTTGTAATCACGAAAGGTGTATTGGTGCGGGAGGGGGAAGGGTTTGCTCATCTTTCATAATTCGGTCATGCCCTAGATAAGAAACGTTCTCTCCAATCCCTTCCCTACATTTCAGGAGAAGGTAAATATTTATCATGGTGATTATTAAAAGAAGGAACAAATGAAACATTAAATTCTTCGGCTTCCAATTAAAACGCAAGAATGACAGCCTCACATAATTTGTCTGGTAATAAGGCCGTATTTTCCACTGCTACTACGCCGATATTTAAGAATTTCCGTGTAACATGCCATGTGTCAACATTTATAATCCTACGGTGTATGTGTATATACGTGCATATATATTAATTTTATTTGATAATCCTTTAAATAGATATGTATCTGCAAAATTTTGATAAAATGTTTAGATAACATTACACAAATAAAAAAGTTCACGTTAATTTTTAATGTTCTTATTGAATCATCTGATAGTATAAACTAACTCACAAAAGCTTATTTACAGACTTAATATGACTTAATATTGGCTCTTTTTTTTTTATAATTATAGAGACGTTTACGAGCCATATTGTTAACAAAACCATTAATATTCTTAAGTACTTTCTCCGCCAGTGTGATATTGTGGCTACTTAAAAATTAAGTATTTGTTTAAATATTTTACGTAATGTTTTATTATGTACTGTTTAGACAATTACTAATCAGAAAAATCGATTTTTATTAACTTCCTTTAAAGCACATTCGTTTCAATTATGATCAAAATAACTCCCATAATATCTTGGAACGTCATATAAGACAACACGTCCAAGAAAAAAAGTTAAATTTTAATCCATAACACTATATACATTTAATTAAACAAAAATAATTTTACTCACTCGCCATTAATATTTTTTTTTTTCAAGATCGTTTTTCAGTTTGCATATAAAACAATATTTCGTTATATTTGATTAGTTGTGAAACTGGGATTTAAGCCTTGCATTATTGTACTGTGAATACATTTATAGCAGTTATTTCAAAGTTTTGTTCTAACCAGTGGCGTTGGAGAAAAGGGGTCGTTGCGAGTGTACCGAGATAAAACTTCCCTTCCCTAGAAATTAGTGGTGTGGCATCAGAGGTATTCGTCATCACGAAGAGTTTCACGACTGATATAGATATTAATATTTTCTCTCGCTATGTGAAACTAGAAAATATACATAGGAGCCACATTTATTTTTATAGGGCAAACCACGAACGACAATAAGTGATATATAAGTCAATTGGTAGTCACATCTTCACGCAATGTCATCGCGACGATTGTGAGTGATATAAAGTCGTCGTTATAAATAAAAATTCGGTCGTAACGGACAGTGTTAGGTGACTGAACAGTTAAAATAAAACTGAGTGTTCAGTGTAACATTTCTCAGTTGCAGCACTTAAAAGCGTTACTTTCAGCTTATTGTTTACTCAGAAAACATAACGGCAGTTCTCGAGAAATAACGAAACTACAGGACACTTAAATTATTTTTTTCGTAATCAATATTCCGAATAAGTACTTTCGTGTGCTGGCCTTCGCTTACATTTTTAATTATGTTTAAATGATAACTACGTGTCCTTAAGTCGGTACGATTATGAAATGAAATTCTGGCAGTTTCAGAGTTTGTTCGAATTTTCTGTGTTAAGACTTGCCTAAATTTTTACAGGAACATAACTGCAAAACTATATAATTTTAGATATTTTAATTGTTAATATATTTTATTCATTTACGTAGCCTCGAGCAGCACAAGACTCCGGTCAGGGGTACACGATGGGAGGGGGAAATAGTCAGCCAAGGTATGTATTTGGGAACCATTATAGGATTCGCCTTGAGTTACTTCGGAAAACCCTGGGAAAACGAAACCAGGATGGCCGGAACCTGGGATCGAATCCGAGTCCTCCCGAGTGTGAGTCGAGTGTTCCATCACTTCTCCAGCTCGCTTGGTGCGACATGAATGCATTGCGTTAACGTTTCGCAATGAGAGACTGTTATGTAACCTATCTAACAAGACTTTTTTCCATCTTCCTCATCCGGTCGTTATTCTATCGCAACAAGAAACGACTCTACCACTGAACAAATTTATGAAACATTCGGGTCGTAAAAAGACCAGGAACAGACAACGCACCATTATATCTGTTGCCCTGAAGCAAGTATTCCTGAAATCCTACAGTAAGAAGTTGATAAGTTCTTGGAATTCTCCGAGCGAGGTCATTAGCGAGAGCAAGAAAACATAAATTGGGCTTATTCAATTTTTCACAAGCTCGCGAGGAGCACATGTAACTATATCGCTGTCGCTCTCAGCATCCCGTAAAGAGCTGTGTATCCTGCCGTGGAGGTATATTTATTAGTTTATTCTCGTCTCCCCGCGGGAGGGATTTGGTTGGCAACCACTCTCGTTGCTTTCCCGGCTTAATATACGTATTTTTAATGGAATTGATCCTGCGTCGTTACACGGGCTGCAAATAGCGCGTTTTCAGTTGGATTTCATTTCCGACGAGGACTGACAAAAGTATCTCTGTTTCAATCTCCGGCAATTTTTTTTTTGAACAAAACTCCGGTCACGAGGATATTTCCATTTGCAAAGTCAACACATTCTACGGAATTACATACAATATTTCGTTAAATCTGATTTCTGTGCCTAATAGATAGCCATGATTTCGTGGCGAAAGGATTTTGCATCATTGGGATTCAATGCTTTATGCAGCTATGCTTTATGGTCGGTGATTGGATATTTTAAATGTCACTTGTCTTGCGGTTCTACCGGCAAACCACAGTTGTATTGTGTAACAATCTTGTTCTAATTGTTGCAGTCAAATGAGAGATGTGTCTGATCAAAGACACGCAGCCAATAACCATGAAGCTGAACTGCTCATGCGTACGTAATGTACTGAAACAAAATGGAGCGAAAATCTTTTCGCGACAATCTCATGGCTCTAAAAAAAAAAGCAGTTATATTCTCCAGTTTTTCGAAAATGAAACTGTGTGCCGCCACACGCAAAACAATTTAAATTTTATGTTAATATTTACACACATCACGGAGGATGTGAATCATTGTTTGGCAGAGAGAAATTTTATACGGTGAGATCATCTCACTTTTTTTGGATTGTAAAGATACTTACATATGCTTTTTGAGGTTAATTCCAATGCCCACTACTTTTCTGTACCAATATGTCTTTATGATCACAAACCTCGTACGTATGCTAGTATAAACATCGAATTAAAAATAGCTAATAGATATTTTCCACTGCTGACTCTTATTAACACTACAACAATGTCTCAGTGTTAGGTACTTATTCTCATTCTTAAACTTACGTTTCCTTTAATTATCTTTTAATCCAAGAAGACGTATACTGTATTTGTGTAGTTTATTAAGTCCCTAACAATGTGTCTTCAAAAATGTTTTGTGTGTGAAGTGTGCAAATTATAGACCATTATGTAACGAAAATCTCCCCCCCCCTCCTTTTCCTGCTGCTGGTCACTTAATTTAATTATTTATGTTCTCTTGCGTTCATATCCTGTGTTCCAACTCGTACTGTCAAATTTCACAATGTTCCCATTTTCACTCTTCCAAGATATATTATCTCAACAATACGTATTTATGTCTACTGTAATTGTAGCAAAGGTAGTAGAACGGTCTCAACAGTTTCACTTTCATATTTCACGTTAACTGAATTTTTTGTAGTTATTTTTTTAATTTCTGTTAAATTTAACATCTTTGTACATTTTTCACGTTTATCAATCGTTGCAAAAACGGTTTAGTAATTACATACACTTTATATTTTTTTTACTTATCATCAATGACTTTGCTCTGAAAAAATTAATTAAGGTGAATAAATACTTAAAGAGTGAGTGATAGTCACCACCTTAAGATTTTTGTTGTTCGCGTCATAACTTTTCTTCTGGGTAAATTGTTGTAACTTTAACCAAACTACGGAATGTAATTCCAATTGATAGAATTTTAGAGACCATAAATCTTTATTTTCCGTTACTGTTATTACAGATCGCTTTGCAGTTAAGAAAGTAATAAGAATTTTCTAACGGCAATTCAATATGTAACAACAGTAACGACAAGAAGATATTTACGGTGTCTACAATGCTATCAATATGTATTCTATAACGTAGTTAGGTTAACGTTCCAAAAATTTACCCAGGAGAAAAGTTATGACACAAAATACAAAAATTCAAGATGGTGACTATTACTCCCTCTTAAGTAAGTTATATTGTTCAATATCTTCAAACATTTTAGTAACGTCATCGATTGATATTTTAAATGTACACAAATATAAAAATAATAATTTATTTTTTAATATTAAATGTACAGATCTCTAATTTTAGGTTTTTTATTTTTAACTATAAACATTTTCTGTACTGTGCTTTTGGGACTATTTGCAAAAAGTATGATTTAATTTCAGTGAAAATTATTTAATTTTAGAAAGTTTGATAGTTTTAATTGGATGCATAATCCTCTTAATATGCAGATTTCGATTTTGTATGCCGCTATTCGAATGCTATGCAAGATAAATATTTTCCAAACGACGATGTCGTAATCGCTAGTAACACCTGCAGGTTTAAAATAACCAAATCGGAACCCCTAATTTGTAGTGTAATTGGTTGTAATAAAATTAGCTTTTTAATGCACTTCTAATATGTTATATGAGTATTGTGCAACTATCAGTTATAGAAAATAGATTTAAAAAAATATGTTTGTTGAAGTAATTTTTATGTAATATATTTGTAACACATCTAGACTGGAAATCCACTCACTCTTAGTGCATAAATTCAAAATTGCATTGTTTAGTAATTTATTTATACATAAAATAATTATGTTCCAGAGGTTTATTTTAAAATGTAATAAATTACACACATTCCTCTTTTACATCAAACTTAAATGAATCATTTCGGATTATTCTAGCAGTACCTGAAACAATTTTTATGGAGCTATGCACTTACTGTATTAATGGTTGCAGAACTATAAGGAATTTGACTACTTCAACCTTGACGCTTTTTCGTACAAAATAACAATTAATTGAATTTTAACATCTGAATGCCCTTAACGGTGAGAGGAAACGATACTAGTTTCAAGGGCTACATTACGGAAAGTTTTGACTGTTGTATAAGCGTGGTCAGAGATACCAGCAAAATAAGATACATGTGTGTGAATATTTCGGACAAAAATGCAGGTGCACTGATTGGTTACGTATATTACTGACTTTGAAGGTGCATACTATTGACAGGAAGAGCTGTAATAGATTATTTGATTAAGCTGTCATATTTCAAACGGCACCTTGTTCGAGCAAGCCGAGAAACCCGAAAATATATTTTGTTTAAAACATTTTTCAGGACGAGGTTCAGTCTGTTCTTGCAAAATTAATGCTATAGATATTACTGAGGAAAAGGCCGCATTTGGAACAGTTTTAACTAGTATTTTTTCGCGTACGTAAATTTCGCAGTCTTCGGGCCGTTTTTTGCGTGTGTATGACAATACTAGACGCAACAGTGAATGTTGAGGCCAATCAGATGATAGCCTAAACTAATGAAAGATTTTATATGACAAGACACAATTTGGAAATTAACTGCTCGATTTACGGACCTCGTATCAGTTTAAACCTCACAAACTTAGCTCAGTCATGTCCGCCAAAACAGGAGTAACTTGAAGAGTGGTCTAGCCACACAGAGTGAATTATTAGCCCTATTTACAATCTAATTGACCTGCCTACTGTTATGTTAGAACGCTGGAGATATTAAAGGCCCAGTTCAAAAGGAAAACAACTAAAAATTCCCAGTTTTGAGTAAAATTCATATAGAAAGATTTCCGTTTCCGCGACGAGTCTGTCAGTTAAAACATTTGGTTGGTGTTTGAAGTACAGAGGCTACTATTTAAAGTGTTTAAAATGTTCATAGTCTGCCATTGCTGAAATTATCACACTTTAATTAAAAAAGAATAAAATTTTTATATCTTTACAGGCAATCAGAATAAAGTGCCATGTTATTTTTCTTTTTAACTGAGTAAAGTGCACTTCTCTCTATCTGTTGGTGAGCCAAACTCAAAACTGCAATTTTTTGAGATGTTCTCCTTTTGAACTGGGAGGGGAGAAAGGGGTTGTAACCCTCCTTACACGGCAAAGTTTATAACGCTAATGGTCACCAACCTCAAGGTAAGCATAACAACCACGTAGGAGAGTCTGCTGCGACCGGTTCATATCATTTTTGTGCGTGATGCATATCGCCTGACAGACTACAGGCCTGGGTGGTCTCATACACAAGTGATTTCAGACATCTTCGTACAAAATAATCGACTGGGTCGTAAGTATTCTGTTAGCTGGTCTCGCTAACCACATCCTGCCAGTATCAAAACGTTCTGTGATGTGGCCCCTTTCTCTCAGAATATTTGACGCTTTGACGTCCTGAAGATGAATTGGACGTTTAAATTCATGACTGCATTAATTGTTATTTTTGTTGCGAACACGTCAAAGCAATGTAAGGCGTGTCATACACGTAATCATAACTTAAAAAATGCCACAGTGTTACTTGTTTGCAAAATGCGTATTAGTACCACGCCCGATGATATAACAGCGATATTTTTACCACAATAGGTCGACGTATCATAAGCAAGAATAATAAATAGCTCAAAACTTTCAAAAGAGCTAAGTCAATAATAAATTATGGCCATATTTCGGTATTATTTTTAAATTTGCTTCCAGAAGAAAATTAAAAAATTACAACACTGCGTTGGTAACGTGTATTCAAACAATACGTTACCTATGATACATCGTTTTAAAAGTTTAAATGGCGGGAAATGAAAGCATATGTTGATGTGTACATCACTAACTTCGCAAAGTTAATGATACATCAAGCAGTCTATTATCACAATCACATCATATTAAAGGCGTTTCAGAACATTTTTTAAACAACTGGTGAGAGAAGGCTATAGTTTTTCATTCAAATCGCCAAAACAAACTTTTCCTCAGCTGCTGAAAGATTCGGATATCGATAAAAACAGGTTAAGTATATAATTTTTATATAATAAAGATATTGTTACAAACGTGTTGCTGGCTTATTATTAGCGTATTAATAACAAAATTAGAAATACTCATTCACCAGATGTTAAACTTCACTGAAACAATTTTAATATATGCTCCGAGTAAAACGGACGCCGGAATTATACTGTTGTGCGATAATAGTACAAAATTAATTATCTTTACTAGTTTAATTACACGATATTTTCGACGTTTAACGTGGTGTAGTATCAAAACAACTATCGCTAGGACACAATTAACTACCGTTTAAGTAGTAATTTTCAATATAAAAATAGTGAAATATTGCCTTGAACACGGTAAACACGCTGTAACGAAACGAGACAACAATGATCTACGCCGGAACGCAATGTTGCGCCAACAATTTTTTTTTCCGCCGCGGTCGCGACATTTTGCGAAATTTCCATAACTCGCGACCCGGCGGGGTGTTGCGATAAAGTCCGGGCGATGTTGTTTTCTGTGCAGTTTGTTTTCACAGCCGCGAAAAACAAGCGGCCCTTGCACGCGCGTGATACCGTTAATACTTGCATTAAAAGTAATAGGATATCCCGCGCGTGCGTCGTGCGGTCGAGGGATAGCAGAGAGGATTCGAAGTGCGCGGGGACTTAGGCGCGACGCTAAAAGATTGGATCTCGCGAGGGGTAAAAGCAACGTTGCACGCGTGAAATATGAAAACAGCCGCGTGGCAGCATGTGCATGCGACGCCCCTACAACTCGCCGTAAGAGCGGCACAAGTGCCGTCGAGAAAAAGGGAAATATTTAATTCCTTCACTTTTTAGAAGAAGAAAAAAAGAGACCCATACTACGTATCTGAAATATTTTACGTTAACAGGCAAAAGAAACATTTATTATAATTATATTTTAAAGAAATCCAAAGTTATTTAAAAAAAAACATGCTAGCCGTCGTTCTACATTCCATGATAAAAAGGTTTCATACATATTAATGTATTTAATACGTACCTTACATTCTTCGTGACTTGAAAATAAATATATTCCAATAACTTAGGTGAATAATCCAAGTTGTAATATAAAACTAATTTATTTTAAAAATTTATAATAATTGATTTGTTTCGCCTGGCATACTGCATATATATATATATATATATATATATATATATATATATATATATATATATA
>PNEQ01093439.1:107476-166898 GCA_003012365.1 Medauroidea extradentata | reverse complement strand
TATATATATATATATATATATATATATATATATATATATATATATATATATATATATTTGAAAGGTTAGTTAAAAATTAAAACCAAAGATGTTGTTTTGCCTTTTGTCACTATGTTTTTTTATCAATTTATAATATAATAGTCTTATGTAAAACCACGTTGAAAATTTTAAAACTGGCAAGCATGCGCATTGAAAATGTAGTTTAAACGATTATAATTACAATGTATCTGAAAACGAAATTAATTTGCACAATAACGTTAATTTGTTAGCAGCTTAGAGCCAACTACAAAATTATTCGTTTACACAAACTTAAAATTATACGTTAAATTAAAACATTTGGTGTAATTTCTATTTGAGTTCGCGCATATTTCGATGAAGTCTATTGCCATACCCGCAATACAACAAGACACTTCGAAACTTATCGTATGTGACAACATGTAACAGAAATTTAATAGTTACTCTTGAAGAATTTTATTTCATATGTTGGTTTTTAATATAAATTAATAAATAATGTGACCTTAAGAATTGCAAGTTAATCAACTAATTGCGGTCATTGAGGCAGGGAAGTTTTAAACATAATGTAAAAAAAATTTCTTTATTTTTTGTGGCAATAAGATCTGTAAAGGTATGGTGCAATGGGACTTAGTTAACGGTTTGGTTTGTCATGTGTATAAATGCTGCTTCATATCTTAAAACATTACGTTGTTAATTTTGTAAAGGTATCGCTAAATGCACAAACTATTGAATCAGAATTTTGTTTGTTGAAATGTATTTGTGATTAAAGGTCTGCATTAAATTAACTTGTTGAGTAGTAAATAAATATATGTATATATATACTTTTTGTTAATGCTACGTCTTTGCTAAATGCGGATAAAACAAAAAATATTTACACGTCATTAATTATAAAATATAAATATTACTAGCTTATTTCTTTACAATTTCTGAATTTACAGGTTTAAATTACATTAAATACTAAAATTTTACGTAAAGTTTTTCCCAAATTTAAAATAAACTTTACGTGGATATCAGTTTGATTTTACGAGAGAATAAAAAGCTCAATTTTACGTGTCGTAATGGAAACGTTCTCTAACGCAGTGTACGACATTTTTTTGTGTTTTTAAAATAATTCTAATAATTAAATTTGTTAGTTGTAGATGATACATAATACAGTAATCGACCTTTTCGTTCGCTAGAAAAGATTCACAATCCCTGTTTTGTACCCAGTCGTTATTTCTGTGTTAATTACCATCATTACACTCAAGTTACAGCAAATTGGGTATATATTTGTATACTATTACACTGACGCTGCCAACCTAATTAACATTTAATAACATATCGAGATCAATTCTGTCCACTATGGGTATCTCAATTTCCCCTCCGCCTATTACATTTCCACCAGTAAGTCTCTGACTGGTAAACTGTATAAACGGCCAAAAAACCGAATTGCCTTGATATTCATCTTAATAAACTGAAATATCCTGACACACTCACTCACTCACTCACTCATCAACGCACAGCCCGAACCGCTGGACCTAGAACCATGAAATTTTGAGGGAAGCTTTCCATTGGCCCATAGACACCCACTAAAAATGGATTTTTCGAAATTCGATAATTAAGGGGGTGAAAAGGGGTGAAATGTGTTTCCGAAGAAACGTCAATAGAGCTCGAACCCGACGGTCTATAATTTTGATTTTTACTTTAATAGGACACTCATAAAAAATTATGTTAGTTATTTTAAGAATTTTTTCGGAATTCAATGTGTAAGGGGGTGAGAAGACCTTAAATATGTTTCCGATTAACTATCGATATCTATCGAACCCTTCTGGATAGAGAGTTGGTATTCACTTCAAAATGTTGTTTACGTAAATACCCAAAAAGTAGTTTTAGGATTTTTTAAAATTCGACCCCCAAGCAGTAAAAACGGGCAAAATGTGTTATTTATGAAATGTCTATATTACTGAAATATAATTGCCTATCGTCGTGATTTTTACTTCAGTTGGTCACGTATACAAATATCTATGGCAGGGCTCGAAGACGTTTCGAAATTCTTTAATTAAGGGGGTGAAAATGCGTGAAATGTGTTTTCGATTATTCCTCTATATCTATCGGACCTATCTAGATATCGAAATTCTCTTTGTTTTGGAGTGATAATTTTGTAAATATCCCATATACCATTAAATATATTATCCGAAGTCGGCCCCAAAGAGGCTAAAAAAAGGATAGACCTAAAATGTACTTTCGATTCACAATCGATATAGCAACGTGATTTTTGTTTATGATTGATACTTACTCAAATACCTGAAAAGTAATTTCACGAATTTTCGAAATTCCCCACCTAAGAACGTGAAAAGAGGTGAAAAATTATTAAATATGTTTTTAATTAATCGTCGATATATCTTGAATCTAACGGGCTATTGTCGTGTTCTTCACGTCCAAGAGACGCCAGTTAAGTATTCTAAAACGTTATTCAATGGGTTTTCGATATTCACTCTCTTAAGAGATGAAAATACCTGTAATGTGTTTTAGATAAATCCTCGATATATATCGAACCCATCGAGATATGCAGTTAATTTTGGTTTCAGGGCGATGATTACAGAAATAGTTGCAAAATTGATTTTAGATTTTTTGAAATTCGAACTTTCAGTACTGTGCAGGGGTCATTTGTGTTTTCAATATATGATCTATTTAATTCGACTGAACGGGCTACCGTCATGACTGACACTTCAATGGGATACTTATACAAATGTCTAAGATGTGAAATTAAAAATTTTTGAAATCGTACACCCAAAAGGGTGAAACAGCGTAAAATTTGTTTTCCATCAGCCCATGATATCCATCTAACAAGTAGAGATATTAAGGTGTGTTCGCGTCAGAGTGATGCTTTAAGTATTTAAAAAAATTATATGTATGTTTTTTTTTTTACTTTATGAGATAACTTGATTATTAAGAGTTAAACTAAGTTTGTGAACTTTCAAGGTAGACGATCTGAAAGCAAGTACGACCAGCGAGAAATAAATTATACAGGAGTTCCCGCTACAGAAACATATCGAGAAGTGGTATTGTGCAATCTCTATTAGACCTGGACACGAACATTTTCTTATTTAAGTTCAATTTGTTTTCATGAATTATTTCGACGTTACGTGATGCAGTTGTTTGTAGCTCAGGTCTACATTTCGGGAGGTTCTAGGCTCGAATTCCGTTAAAAGCTGCGTGCGAACGTTCAATTCTGACACACAAAAACTGCAAAGCAGATCGAATTAGTGTAGTTTACATGTAGTCGTTTCAAATGGGTAAAATGGATTATACAGCTCAATTTCCACTTAGGTCCCTCGACAACACCAGCTCACATAATATATTATCTCAGTAATCCCAAGGTTGGGGCACCAAATTCGTTTCCGCGAAACCTTTTCCCACCAAAACTTTCTGATGGCATTAAACTTCAAGTGAATATTTTGAAAATATGTAATAGAGAGCACCGTCACCAATGGTTATGCACAGGGTAAATCAGACGTTTTTCGTTCGATTTACATCTTACATTTAAGAGTTTATAACTACCCCACAACGTCAACTTTGCAGTGATATAAGTAAGGCCCAGGTGAAGTCGCTGCTAATGGCAGGGACAAACTTAAGACTGATTTTCGCGTGGACAGCTATAGCTACTTATTCTGCTGCATAGTTAGCTCAGCTTGCAGCTTTGTCATTCTAACACTTGATGACTGAATTACCAATCTGGTGTACAAAGAGGTTTCTTCAGTTAAAGTAAATACTATGACTTACGAATAATACTCGCGAGCAAAGCCGCGGGGACTGCTACAACGTGTATTATTTTACTCCACCGGACATAGATAAGCTGGAATTTTGTTGGTAAATATTACGCAAGCAATCTCAGGAAAAAGGTAGACGATTGCAACTTACTGTTGTAAACATTAGCAATAAACTTTGTGCAACGTAAGAAAACAATTCCGGAATGTAAAAAAATTGAAAAAGAAAATAATGTTATTTTGGGTTATAAGATCTACTGTAAAATAGTTTTTTCCCTCAGGACCAATTACATTATGATTCAAAGGTATGTAAGGATCACTTACATTTTATCTATTGGAGCCGCGGCTACCGAGAGCTCGAGACTCGCCAACCACCAAGAAGATCTCAGTTCGATCCCTGGCGGGGTAGGTCCCGACGGACGTTGTCGTTGGCCGGCGGATTTTCTCGGGACACTCCTGTTGCCCCCGGACTTGCGTTCCGCTTACTGCTCCATTAAAACTGTATGATCTAATGTCATGCTATCCCTCACTCATCTCTGGTCCTACAGGTTGGGGATGGCGATGGGCTGCACTTCCATACCGTAATCATAATCATGGCTGAAACGTTGCGAGAATAATCCCTGAAGCGGCGCGCGTTCTCCTGGTCCTAAAATACGTTCTTTATTTAATATGTAATCACTTATGTGCCTGATAAATATATTTACCGGAGGTTTATCTCTCTTGGAATCCCCTAAAGAAGATTTACAACACCGTTACGTGTATTGAAATTGACGGTTGTGACACGTGACATGAATAAAAAAGTATGAGATTTTCAGTGAAATGCAAGAATAAAATAAGAGAAGTCCGATTTTTTTTCTGTGGCGTTTGGAATAAATATTTTTTTATAAACTTCCACTTGCAGCTTACAAAGAATGCTCTTGAAGTTGCCAAGTTGCCTTTTAAAATAATTATTATGCACGCTTATTCGTTTGGGAGAATATGTGGATTTATTATCGTTAGTTTGTGCAAATGAAATCTATTGTATATATTTTTCCTGCTAGGATGTAAAATATAAGCCTCAAAGTTGCTGTAAAATGATTTTCAAAAGCAAAAGGGTAATTTTATTTATGTTTATCAAGTTTTTAGATATATTTCCCAAAAATAAACCGAAACCAAACGTTTAATTTTCCACTGTTTATTTAAAAATTTGACAACCGCAATTCAAAACATGAGCCTGCCAGTGCATAAACAGTAAAAGTTTTATTCTGTATTATTTCATTTTATATCTTATTACATAGCATTGATACTTGGAGGTACTCTAAGCAAAAGAAAAACTTAAAGTTCCGTTCCCTAAGAGAAATAAACAGTTTTTCTTGTCGACTTTGCCCTGCCCCCACGTGTTTTATGTCGCACATTACCCAGCAGGTCTGCGCCTGTTCCTCTTCGCAGGGAGGAAATAAAAACGTCCCCTCTTTTTTCTCTTCTTTCCTCCTCCCCTCGTGGCGGGCCAGGGGTAATGCTCCTGTGGCAATTTCACTCGTTCTCTGAGAAGGCAGGACGCTATTTACCAAAGTTACAGCCCGCTGCGGCCCGCGCCCCTTATTCGTCGGGGTAATGAAAGGGTGTATTCGGTTCTGCCGGCTAGCATCCCTCCCAGTTCGCCTTTCTCTCGACTGCCTTTGATTCCACCTCAGAAGCTGGCTGCCTACGAGTCCACCCCTTCCCCCCTGCACCATGTCTTGCATGTTCACGTGTGCTGGGCGGGCGAAACAAGTTGCCGTGTTGTTTATTCACCGCCGCCCGCCCGCCAGCGGCTCCCAAGGCAGCCTCGCTGAAACTTTTCTAGTCCCAATTAGTTACTCCTGTTTCGGGAACTATACCCTACCTCGCTCTCTGTTACTTGCCCTTTTTCTCACGCCCTTATTTCCGTCTTTCATTCGGGATTGCGAATAAAATACATAACGCGTGCTTGTTTGTTACATGCTACTTTTAAGCCTTGTCAAAAATATTAATGTTGTTATGTAGACGTCAGAAAAATATTAAAAGTTGTAGTAAACAAATTTACCCACCCTCTCGCATTATTTATGTTTTTTTTTTTTTTTGTTCCAGGTACGTGGAAACATTAGCTGGGGTTCAGAAGTTTGCATGTTGCCGTATGCTCGTGACATGTGTAGTGCATCATAGGTGAGTGAACAGAATTTAAGTTTGTAGTTAAAAACTGTCTGCCTTTGTATTGTTATTGATGTTGTGTTGTTTTTTGAAATATTGTAAAATAACAAATTTTGTAAATACTACCAAAATTAAGTATTGATTTATTACAGTAAACGTTCAGAAAACTATTTACTATTTCTTTAGCTGAATTAACGAGGAGGTGGTAGAATTTCTTTCTTTGTAAATGTTTTCAAGCGAGGAACGCTATATGGGACACAGTTTAAATGCGAATGGTTCTATATTTATATGAAACTTCTTCTGCGGCCATGGGAGCATAATGTCTAAGAAATTTAGCACAGTAATTTTTCAAGAGTAGCTTGCTCAAACGCCCTACTCTCATTAATGGAAGTTTATTTGCCAATGATACTAATAAATTCGATGACATTTCGCTGTAGTAAAATATTGATTTGTCTGTCGGAGAGACCGTATTGCATGAAATACAATAACGCGCTTTTATACGTCTTTCGCACTAGAAAAAATTAATTTGTAATTTTATAGTAAGTTATTAATAATATTTATTTTCAAATAAATTGGAGATTCCTCATAGTTCGTGTTATACTCTATATCTGTAAAGCATTCATATGAAAAACGGTTTTGTTGTGGTCACAAAATAATTTCTCAGTACGGACTTCAACCAAGATTTTTTTAGAGTTTAATATATTTTTTGTGGCCACTGCAAAACTTTGCTGGTGACAGAAGAGAAATTTTGTGGTAACCACTATATATTCGGTGAAGTCTGCGGTGACAAAAAATTTCGTCGTGGCCACAGAGCTTTTATTTCATCGTTATAGTGGCTTCAACGTCTTCTATAAGCATAAACAGTGTTTCCTGTATCAGTGATACTACGTTATAACATTTCCTGTCTTCACTCCATCTTCCTTGTACTGGCTAGTAAAAAATTGACTCCTTGCATCCGTTGGTCGGTGGGTTTTCTCGGGGCAGTCCCGTTTCCGCCGCCCTTGCATTCCGTCACTGCTCCATCTGTAGAGTATCGTTTCATAGCATACCTCATTCATGTCTGGTCATGCAGGTTAGAAGGTTGGCAATGACCTCCAGTCCCATACTCAGAATCGTCACTGAAATGGTACAAGTAGAATCATTGTAGTTGTGCGCGGTCCTCGGGGTCTTTCAGTGATTTCTTTTTAGTCTATCACTTGGCTGCTCGGTATTGTTCAACATCATAACAACACACTCTTTAGCTTTAAATGTATCCAATTAACTATGAGCTCATGGGAACATTGATGACAGTCACTGGTTTACCATTCGTAACCACACTTGTGCAAACGAGAAGCTTAAGGGAATTTGGTGTTAGTACCTATACGTGCTTGGGAAAGTAACAATGCCTTACAATAACCGTAGCTTTAATATAGCAATTTCAGAAATAATTTAATGAATATATAACTATTTTACATGGTTTTGTTTCTCTTTAAATTTTTTAGAATTGTAATGTTTTCCGCTTCTGGATTATTCGATATCCATTTATTTTTTAATTGTTTCCGCATGCAGTTGCCCTTCTGTACGTTACAGCAATTCCCGAAGCCACATAAAATATTGTACGAAGTTACGATAACGATACGTGAAAACCACATTACACGGATCCACGGACTTTTACCTAGGGAAATCAGTTATGATGAAGAACATATCGTTATGAAGGGACAATTTTGATTAAAATCTGGGAATTACGGAATGTACTGTCGTACTACCTATCCTACTGAAGGGATGATGCCAAAAATTATTCCTAGGGAACATTTGACAGATTCTGATACGTTTTTGCCGAGATCATTCCGGAAATGTAAAGTTTATTTTAATTGACTCTGCGCAGGGCACTGCATGGCTTGTTGCTTGGTACGCTGCATATTATATGATTTGTTTTGTAATTTCTCACCCTTCACGTTGACAAATTGTCACAATATTACTTTTCAGTCAGCGACGTTTTATTATTCTACTTCTACCCGAACTCCACCCCTGAAAATAATGATGGAACTTGTAAATTGCAATGCTCACAGTCGTTCCGTCATTTATTATTATGTTGGTATTAAGGGACAGTAAAAAAATATCACAACATTCGTCAGGTGAAGAGGAAATTGAAAGAATTGAACCCAGTGGTAGGTCCGACAGTATAACAAAAAGAGATACCAAAGAAGGCACAAGGCAATTTCAAGGAGCAAGACGTACACTGAGAGGTTAATAGAAGAAATATAGTTATTGTTGAAATCATTTCATATTAGGGAATGTATTGTGAAGTGCATAGTATGTGAAGGAGAGTGTAAAGTATTCAGGTAAAGCTTAGAGCATAGATAACAACTAGAGAGCTGTTTGCCTATCCCTTTCCATGCTGTGATGTAATTCCTAGATCTAATCAGCTGTTGATGGGCACCGAGCGAAACACATATCGGTGAGCATATTGTATTTAAATATCACCATAGAGGTATTTGTCTATGGAGTGGAAGCCTTTGAGCAAATTTGAAGCTGACCAACAGACGACGTTTAAAGACAAGGATAGAGCTAGTGGTGGCAAAAACATGTAAACATAGCATTGTGCTGAATGAAAATGTTTTAGTTTTTTGTTAACTACACATTATGGTGAAAGTTTGTACAGCTCTTGGCCTTACAAACAGATTCGATCGTTGCGGAGGATTGTCTTTGTACAGGTAAGAAACTTTTAAATTCACCAAGTTTATAAAGTATATATACATAGCGAGAGATAATTCGGATATTTTATATTTCTGAAGCAATTGTAAACTGTTGTGTACGATTCAAATAGAGAATTTGCGCGAATTTTCGTAAAAAAAATTACGTAATTACATTGCTTTCTGCTATTGTTTTGCCACCCAAAATATGGCAACTCATGAAAAATAACGTCCTGTGCATGCGCAGTTTGAAAATGTTCGAAAATGATCGGCTTCACACGATTACCATTGAACTGTACATCTGATGCCACTCCATAGACTAATACCTCCCTGAATATCACTCACAATAAAATAAGCATTTGCAGAATGATTCGTTGTCGCATATTACCAGTATCCATCGATTCTCGTTTATTTTTGTGTAAAATAAGTGTTTGTTTACATGTTCTGTTTACATTGTCTTGGCATTTTCGTTTTTCAGTAATTTAAAGAATGAATAAAAGTATGTTGTGTATTGATTGTAAAAGATTCAGTAGTCTATAATTCTCATCTGTCAAGGTCTTTACAAATGGATGTCGCAACGTTAATTATTTTGTAGTGATTTTCGTATATTTTGCCTATCGCTAGATGTTCGTTTTACAACAAGGGCACCAAACGATCTTTAGTTATCCATGCTCTACGAGGTAAAGTATATGTTGTGCTCTATGCAATGTAAATAGGTGTGTTATATTCATCATGGAGTGGAATATTTAATGGAGAGAGTTGTAGCAGAAATTTTAGTTGAGGTTCACAGCCACCAGGGCGTATTGATGTAGTATTTATAATTTTTTCCTCTTTGTAAAGTGAATAACATCATGGCGGATTTTTGTGGTTAGGTTTGCAAACACTTGAATATTGCTTAGCCGGTTGTATTAAACGTTTGTTTTGCCAATTACGTACAAACATGAATAATGGTGAAACAGAGACGCTGTGTGCCCGAATGCACTGATAAAGTTTCTGGCCGCCATCGTTTTCCAGTTGCTAATGAAGATGTATTTTATGAATGGATTAAAATGATAAAAATCAGAAACTTGTAAAAAAGTGTACGGCACGTATCTCGTTTGTGACCGACACTTCGATAAACACTGCAAAAATTAGGGATTTTTTATGTATGTATTTTGCTACACGAAAGTATTAACAGTAAGTAGACACGTGTGATACACTATTGATAAATACATGTAAAACTGCAACGATAACGTTATTTAAGGCAAGTTGGAAGTTTCATTTCACCCATTTCCCAATCCATATATTTATTTAAACTTTAATGTTATTAAGATATGTAAATGTGTTATATATACACACGTATACATGTGTATGGATATATATTTATGACTGGCCAGCTTTGTTAGGACCAATAATGAAGTTACTAAAGTAACTAAATTTGAAATACCAGCCTAACGTTACTTCAAATCGCGCGCATTAAGGTTAGTTAAGGTTCACACCCGCTAGGTGCGCTGCTAACTTAGTTATCATTGCCAACATGGAAGATACCCTTCTATAACTCCCTCTGTATTCTATGGAATTCATAAATAATAATACTGGTAAATAAATTGTGATTATAAAACATGAAGTATATTTGGCCAACGAAGACATTGCGCACTCAATTCCGAATCAGTGGTTATAATCAGTGAAGTGTTATTTTAGCCACAGAAATTCCTCTTACCTATCTGTTTCTTACCAAAAAAAAACTGTAAAATTTGTGGTAAACAAAGTTAAGGCCAACGAAGACATTGCACACTCAATTCCGAATCAGTGGTTACAATAAGTGAAGTGTTATTTTAGTCACTGAAATTCCTCTTACCTATCTGTTTCTTACTCAAAAAAACCTGTAAAATTTGTGGTAAACTAAGTTAACTGGTAGGTGAAATTCACTTAGAAAAAGATGAAAACGCTTTAAAATCAGAACTATTAAGTTACTGAAACAATCAGCTTTGTTCCGCTTAGATCTGTTGCTCATTTTTGTCCGGAACGTCTGGAATTTTATCAAAGTGGCTTATTTCCCATTGACTGAAGTTTAGAGTGTACATACGCAATCGAAATATTTCGGATTGGATTCATACAATCGTAGGGATTAAACAAGCGCATAGTTGGTTTGATTTTAGCAGAATGTTTGTCATAAATAAAATAGCACGTTTATACTTGTGGCCGCTGTAAACAAACACAACAATCTACGGCAAAAATATAAGGTATTTGAAAACATGTACACCTAAAACCTTTGACGCATTCATTTCGATACACTCCTTGTGGGATACTGTGACAGTTACGTAGATATATAATTTTCCGTCAAAACATTTTGTTTTGCGTTTTCTGAAAAAGTTAATTTATTAGTTTTTCCGTGAATAGACGTTTTAATACACATAAAAAATATTGCCGTTAAGCAAAATGTAACACCAATTACAAAATACGTGTGTATGTGTCAAGCAATCAATGATGAGCACAAACATCACGGGTCTAGTTGTATTAACAAATAGTTCAAATGTGAATTTGCCAATATTTGCTTACATTTTCGTGAACTAATATTTTTGTTAGACACAGTACTTTGTAACACTAAAACATAATTTTATGTTAAATAAAAAATTCGAACGTGTAGTGTTTCGTATTCTCATATACATATATTGTAACAAAATGATTTTTTATAAGTCGTCATTATATTGAGTGTTCATAAGATATTATTAGTTTGGGGCGTTTCACTCAGATGGTAGTTACACTGTGGGTTTATTTAGATGTTATTTAGAGCTAAATGACTTTAAGACAGTTATGGTTAAACGGGCTTTTACTATACTACAATGGTAGGTTCTCTGAATACAAAATAGGTTACAATATGTTCTATTTATTAGGAGGGGAGCGCAATATTACATATTATTAAATTATTATGTTAAGTTTTGAGTTGCTGCTACACAACTAGATCTGACGATCTTACCGAAGCTGGATTGATGAGGAGATGGCATCGACGAACGAGCACGCACTCGCCGGGGCTCGAGCCCGAGTCACCGGCGGAGAACTTCGCTGCTGTTGATCTGATGAGTGCTGGTGGACGACCGCTCGACGACAGACGACAGACGACAGACAGACCCTGTTTACTTGGTAACCGTGCCTTATATTGCGTGCTTGTCCTCGATATTGTGCAACTACGAGGGGGGTGAGGTGAGTTGCTGTCTTCCGTGGTTTCCCAACGCTGGCCTGATCGCCGCTCGGAGTCTTGCTGTCCGGCTTGCCAGGCAATATTGCAACAATATATACACACAGGTTGTATCCAAAAACAAACGCCTAATAAGAACACCACGCGAATCCTGGGCTTATTTGGAGACGAAAATGTTAGTGGCAAGATGTTGTACGATGACATTTTATGTTCGCAATGTGGCAACACTGCACGGTGATAGTCTCCTATTGAGCTCCACAATAAACTATTATATGATTTATATTAAGACAAGTAAACATAGAATCATGTTTGAGCTGCTCAGGATTTTAACCTGGACCAATAATACGCATGTCCGAACAGTCAAATAAGTAAATGTCTGTGGAGCGCAAGAGGGTGTACGTACAGTGCTATGGTGCCACATTGTGAAATTAAATATTATTGTACAACATTTTGCCACATAACGTATTCGTCTCTACTTCAGCCCAGAATTCGCGTGGTGTGCTTATTAGGCGTTTGTTTCTGGACATCATCACGTGTGTTTTATATATATATATAATATATATATATATATATATATATATATATATATATATATATATATATATATATGGTGCGTGTAGGCCTATATGTATATAGAGTGTGTATGTGTGTATTTTATATACATGTAAACATAAATATTTATGTATTTATAAATACGAACATAAATATAATATACGTTTATGTATTTCCAAACCAATTATTTAAGTAAAAACTACAATTTTTGTTGGGTCAACAAAATTAGATGTGTCACTTTTTTTTTTTTTTTTTTGGTTTTATGTTTTTTTTCTGGCAAATTATTTTTTTCCGCTGAAGTAAATAAATATTTTACCGTATTCAAACAAGTATTTGAAAAATTGTCGTTCATTGCATGGAATCTTATTTGTAGAGCCACGAATTTATGGAGAAAAGATTTTTGCACCATTTGGTTTCAAAGCCTCATGTTCACATCCGCAACTCTGTTTCATGGTTAGTGATTGGACTTTTAAACCGTCACTTGTCTTGAGGTTCCGCTGACAAATCACAGACTATTGCGTCACAATAGCCTCATTGTTATTGGTGCAGTCGAATGAGGGACGTGTCTGAGCAAAGACACGCTGCCAATAGCCGTGAGGCGGAGCTGCCGAGGTGCACGCGAGACACTGAAACAAAATGATGCAAAAATCTTTTCGCGACAAAATCGTGGCTCTACTTATTTGTCTTTTTAATTGAGTTGTTAGACTTTAGTTGTCTAGGTTTATTCTCTAGTGTACTGTACTTGGTGTCAGTGTTTTTGTAAACGTTTCGTGGTGAGGAATACACGCGAGGACCTGTAACAAACTGGTCACACGCTGGTGGCACGAGCACGCTCGTGTTTGTGTCCGGCGGCAGTGCGAACTACAGACGAGTACAGCGTCTCCGTCGCGCGGTGCCTCGGCTTTGATTCGTTTCCCCGGCCGCGAGCCTGCAGAATTACGTAAAGGGGTTGGGAGGGAGCGCGAGAGGGTTGTATTTTTCCACCCCCACCCTCTCCCGCCCGGTGGCGTGATGAATCTGCGCCTGCCGGTGACGCGCACACCCCGCCCTCTTCGTGCAAGGAAATGGAAGTGCCAGGGGCGAGAGGGGAGGCGCAGCCACTACTGCTACTATCCGCGCCGAAAACATTCCTTCACGCAGTATAAATCCGAACACGTGGTTACAATCTGTAAAATGTCAATCACTGAAATTCCAGTTAACGGTCTTTTTCTCAATGATGAACCTGCAGAATTCACAGAAATTGAGTTAACATACAGGAGAAACTCACTGAGTATAAGTGGAAATCACTTAAAAAATTAGCACAGTTTCACTCACTTCAGTTGTTTATTTTGACCGACTCGACTGGAAAATTACCGAAATGGTTCATTTCGCAGTAATTTAATTTTAGAATGTACATCGGCTAGGCCTTTTTTACTGCCGTGCACGCAGTAGAGATACATTTAGATGAGAAATCACATTCCAAGTTGCAATCACTGTTGTTTGTATTTTTAGTTTGTTGAGATATACATATTTAAAATATAGCATTTTTCCACTCTAGTAAAATACAGTAAGCCTGCCTTACTGTAAACGCATACATCTATAACATCTTAATAATACTGACGACGCAAATAGTTATACACAATTTTTTTAAATTATGAATGTTGTCGCCTTTTCAGAGTCATCAGATATTGCACGAGAAAAAAAATTACAACGAATACCAAAGTTATTTGAATAACTAATACTTTAATTATTTTTTTTTTTTTTTAGTAATTTGAGTAACCATATTGTTATAACTTATGAGTAGAAAATCCAAACATGGGATGAGACCTTAACGAAAGACCCACACAACTCGGATAGGGAGAAACAATTGTTACTGAAGATAGCCGTACATTAAGTTATGCCATAGCCGTCTAGAGTAGAAGTCAGCTGACTTCTATGTGGCAATCCTACCAATAAGGGTCACTTCGAGCATTTCAATGGCTTTGACTGTGTATTCTACGTGCATGACTCGGTCCTACATACAGGCGAATGAATGATGGCCAATACCGGAAGCTTGTTACCGACTTCTGAAAGAGTTAGTTTATGGTTCTGCCGTCTTCCAATTACAGCTATCTGATATACAAATATTCTTATATTCTAAAATTGTTTGTTAACAATATGTAAATAGTATTTTAATTACTGCGTAGCATTTATCTTTAATCATCATCAACTTAATTTTGTTTATGCTTTAAAGATTTGGTTGTAACAACACAGGGTCATGTCTGATTCTTAGCAAAAACTGTTTCAATGTTACATTTTTTAACGGATATTTGTTTGAAAATATTCAAACCAGTGCTTCAGAAAATGTGGCTCATTTTATATAATGATAATTACAATTGTAATATTAAGTTTGGAATACGATGCATTTTTCTTTTTATATTTAGATGAGGAAATCCATGTCCAAACAGACTAGATGGCGTATATGTCTCCTTACACATTACAAAAAGCGATACGTTTTCCAAGCATCGCATCAGCCAACATCGGCTCACTTCAAAAAAAGTTTGGTGAAACAATGTTCTCAGTTTACAACGTCGAGTTACAAATTGGTTTTTGTATGCTTTTATCAACGTTAACTCTGCACACCCTGGCAAATTCAATAAGAAAAAACCTCTCCTGTTTTGTGGACGACTGCCAACTTTCAAAGTCTCCTTGATTTATGTAATACATTTGTTTGTTTTGCCGTAAACACTAAGTGTTCGTTTTCGAAATAGAGTAGAGAATAGAAATATGTGCCATTTTTAGAAAACAGGGTATTTTGTTATTTAAAAGATAATTTTATACATCGTACTACAGTATTGTCAGCGTATGTTTTATTTAGTGTTGCTGGTACCTCCAACCAAAGTAATCATTATAAGTACTAAAATATATACCTAGTAGATTACTGTAACTTGTACGGCAGACCTAGTTTAGATAAACAAGGTAGTTTCGTAATTCATATATACCTTCCTTGTTTATCACATGTTTTAATGCAATCCGCCTATGTTACTTTCAACTACAGCAAAACCAGTTAAGTGTCACGCACAACAGTAAAAAAGGATTAAGCTAAGAAAACAATCTATTAACCCTGCTGATTTGCGTTAGCACAGAAATTACACAATTTGTGAAAATTTGTGTGCTAGGTCGCTCATATTTTAAATTTATGTTGCGTTTATTTTTCTCTTACGGCTTCTGCCTACCTCGGAGCGCGGCAGGAGCAAGGATAGGGTTTTACTTGTTAAACTAAATTCCGTGTAACTCAGTCACCCTTTCAGATATCGCTTTCGGATGGAAACCATTTTCTGCATCGAGGAGAGGAGAATACTGTTCCGTAAACGAAAATGCGAAAATAATTTTATGAGTACGGGGTTTCGAGTGTTTAATCGGCACGAAAACACTTATTTGATCATAGTTTCCAGGGTATTGATATAACTTGCTAAAAGATTTCGTAGAAGTGTGGGCCGTATCGCACTGAACAAAAAAGTCAGTAGTGGCATACATGTAGGTTTGAAAGTGACTGAGATATTTAGGAATATAATTTAATCTGTAACGCCCTATCCTTGCTGCCGCCGGAGCTCTAAGTTAGGCAGAGTCCTTAAGTGCAACCACAGTTGATTTTTAAAATTAAATAACTGTAAACCATCGCATGGAATACAGTGGTAGAAAACAACGAAAAATAAATTCTGCAACAGATTTTGTAGAGAAACAGATAACAGTAAACAGCAACGCTTTTAAACAGCATGGTGACAAATGTAGGTTTAAGATGGACAGGTGAATTTTGTTAGTAATATATTACAATACACATTAAAATTTTATTTACTGGTTCCTCCGCTTATAATGCACACACGTTTCTCACTCAGAATTAGTTCTGAGTACTTGTAAATTTATACTAGAGATGATGGTATATCGCGAAAAATTTTTGTGCCAACATATCCTTTACAGCACTGTAGTTTCTTGTGACATGAATGATAGGGTGATGTACGTCCGACATAACGTAGTTGTCTGCAGACCAATAATAGGCATAAAATATTACAATAGAAGGATTTTTATTGGCTTAGTCAAATAGGGCAACAGCTGTACGTACAAGCGAAAGCCAGTAATCTTTTCATAAGCTGAACGTGCGTTGAAACCCAACAAATATTAAGTTTTGCCGCGATAAACCATCATTTACACGTATACATGAGAAACTTCTATCATTATCTGAAACAGCAAAGGTATCTTATTTCAGAATTTAAGTGAAGAATGGCAGTAAACTACATCAAAATTTGTGTTGTAAAATTAAGGTGATCGTAAATCAGTTTTACAGTTAGAATAAAAAAACTTGAGTTGGGAGTGCAAGAGCTAATGTTAGGATGTGCAGAGAAAGTAGTGATTTTATCACGGCAGTGGGGGTAAGTATTTTTCTGGCCTTCTCCGCGGCGGGAATGAGGAGGAAGTAGGGCGGGTGGACAAGTGACATGCCATAACCGCAGCACGTGATTTACGTAACCATTTGTAGTGCGGCGCATCTTCCCCCTGCACTTGAGCTCGGCGGCACAGCCATGACGGAGGACTTCCTCGGGGATCGCAGAGGGGCGTGATGTCCCTCCTCCAGGATCAAGAACACGGAATAAAGCTGGGCTGCATCGGCCCCTAGGGGAGGCTTCGCTGTGGGCGGCAGGAAACCACCCCCGCAATGCTTCTTACCCTCCCCCTACACTGCACCCCAGCCTGCCTCTGGCCTTGAGATCTCACATCATTATTACCAGCCGGGCCCCAGACGTAAATAACACCCCCGGTCGAGGAAATGGGGAAAAGACGGTTGGCTGGCGGAGATTTTCTGGTCGAGGCGCACAGAACGGGGGTTTTTTCTCACTCCCTCTACCCACCATTCCCTGCCCTCCTCCTCCACTTCCCTCCCGCACAAATGGGAAATGTAGTTTGGAAAGCGTACGTGGAAGCGAGAAGTTGGTACTGCGGAGAGAGAAAAATTTCCTCTTGATACTCAGTAAATCAAGCGCCTGTAATGAGATGGAAGGCTATAAAATAAATTCTTTTAAACCCGAGCGATCCTTCTGACTACAGGGGTGTACAAACATTTGTCTCACTCCCCCTCGTAGGCTCTGGAAAACCAATCACACTATTAATTAGAATTTATCTCACAGAAATATGGCGAACGTAATTTCATCTTAGGCAATTTTCTAGTTGGTTTAAAAAACGATTATTAAATTTAAATTTGCTACGGTTTTATGTTATCACGTCGTAATATCTGTTATAGTAAACCTAAGCGTAATTAACACAATGACTAGAAAAAAAACACTGATTTTAATTTTTCAGAACTGAAACCGTTTCAAACCACAAAATGAATTTACTCTAATCCAGGTCACTTTACAATTTTGAAATTTAGTTTAAGGAGTTTGCTAAAGGAAACACTAAAATATTTTATTTTCTCGTCTGACGTCTTGCCAAATTAACCTATTCCAAATTACGATTGCTTAAATTCTGTAAAATTTATTAGAAAATTATCTTATTGATCATTGTCCATATTTTTTGCATGGGATTGTTTTGACTAGAGGTGGGGCAGTTGTCAAGTAGTCAGACTACTCTCTTGTCATCAAGGTGATTCACGCTTCATTAACGTTTTGGTCGCATTGGTCTTTCGCTAGCGTGAAACAGAGACAAACGTCGTTGGGTTGCAAGATGTCTACGAATACTTAATCTCCGCACTAAATCTTGTGTATAGTCATCACGTGCACTAAATACCTCGTTGTTCGAGGGAGCAGAAAGCTAGTAAACTATACACGTAATATCTATAATCCACACGTTTTCAGAAGTCAATAAAACAAAAACAGAAATCCTAGTAAATAGTTTTATAAACGTTAAGAGCAAATATTTGGGCGGTTTCATGTGTATCTGTTGAAATATTCATGAACCCAGTCCCGTAATATAATATATCTGATTACAGTGAGATAGATAGTCCTGAGTTAATGCATCTACCTGGCAGAAGAGTTTGTTCAATTAATTGTGAATAATACATCTCAAAGACTGCCCGATTTATAATTTTACTAAGTAAAATTTATCTTCGGATTTAAATTAATTCCTTTGGCTAATATCAAACATATTCACTCCGTAGTATCTTATTGTTTCCCTCACCCCATCATCATTCCTTGTAATTTCGGATTCCCGCAGGTTTTTCCGGACGTGAATTAAGAAATGCTGTACGCTACAGACCTGAATCCAATTACTAAAATCACAAACCTGATTTATAAGAGAAAATGCTATTAACGTCGATCAACACAGTCGTTTTACAAGTATTAAAGTAAGATACGGCATGTTAAAAGTCATACATTTCAATTTCAATAATGAAAAATACTTATCAGGAGTATATTTTTCAAGAAGGTAAATCGTAAATCTGTTTTTTTCTTTTTGTGTGTGTGCGGGTGGGAGGGGGAGGGCGTGAGGCGGGTAGTATGAATTGTATCCCTTTATTGGTAAGTCAGAGTTAATTAAGAATACTTAGCGGTAGTAAACTATTGGTAAGGCAATAACAATTTTGTGAGTTCAATGACTGATGCCCCATGCATACTTATGTCTGTTCTAATACTTCACTGTGTGAGGTTCAAGTGAGTAGCAGCTAACAGACAAATGGTAGAGACTTGAGTGTAAGCAGAACAATGAATTATAACATTTAGGCCATTGACAAAATTAAGACAGAAGTAGTATTTTCCTATATCCCATGCTGAACCTTTTCTTTTTACAAAACGTAACTTATCATTTCGAGAGAGCGTTGAACCCCTGCGGGGGTAGGCAATACATCTGCCACCGGTGCCTAACACGTAGCTTCGTAGACAGCTGAGGATGCGATTGATGCGTACGCAAAGGCAAACAAACTCAAACGCAGGCGAGACAGCTTGAGACGGCAGCTGGTTGTAGAAATATGAGACGTGTGTCTATACCGGATATAGCCGGTATGCACCTAGTGTATGAAGCAGACAACACTAACGTCAGACAAGTAGTGCAGTTCTAGCTGCTGCACTATCCAAGCGCGTCGCCAACCATTCCGAGTGGCATTTGTATGTTTCTCATGTTTGGCGGGAATATTTTTGCATCATTTACATTTTACGTCTTAGTGCACATCTGTAGCTCTGCTTAATGATAAGTAATTTGATGATTTTAATCCAATTGTCTTGGGGTATCTGCTTAGATATCACAGATGCATGGTGTCACAGTAACGTTATTGTTACTATTATAATTTTTGAAGATCTCAAATGAGAGACATGTCTGAGCATTGGCACGCTGCCGGTAAACATGAAACAGGGCTGCCAATGTAAGACAATGAAACGAAATTGTGCCAAAATCTTTTCACGGCCAAATAGTGGCTTTTACGATTCCATCAGCAAAGGTGGTACGATAGTTCAGCAATAGTGACGATACCATATGTCCCAGGCTAGCTGTGACAACTGACGAGGGCGCGCCTAGTAAAGTGTCGCATATGAGTTTTTTTATGTTACGTGTACTTAAACAACACAATGCCTTGAAAGAGGTACACGGGATAAAGCCGCGGGAGGGAACCGACCAGGGTATGTATTAAGGTGGCTGCCTTCACGGGCTGCCTACCGCCGGTGTGAAGAGCTTCTCCCGTTACGAGATTATTCGAAATCTTCTTAACGTGTGCAAGTACTGAAATTTCCCCTCAAGAATAACGTTTTTCGCCAGATGCATTCACCCAGATGGCTACGTTAAGGAATCATTACACTATTTGCTTGGAGTAAATTAAAAAAAAAATACCTGAAGAACCGAAATCAGGATGGTCGGAGCTGGGGATCGAACCCAGATCCTCCCAAATTCGAGGCTTGTGTTTTACCACTGCTCCACGTCACTCGGTAAACCGAAAATCAAATACAAGTCCACTGTTTTGGACATGAGTAATCTTTATAAGATGGAAATATTTAATGGTAATGTTTATACAAAGTGATCCCCATCAGTTCCGTGCTTTTCGCGTAGAGTTTTCTGTGCCCTTGGAGAACATATAGGCCGTTCACGATAAAGTGAGCACTGCTTAAAGTTTTCTTTCAGTTGTTTTGCAGCCATCTGTAACATTTTTAATAAGGAAACTTCCATGTAACCAAAAACCTGAGTAAAAATGTCTACACTCTCAAAATTTAACATCTACGGGCCCAATGAAACTCCGGTCTTATTTATTATAAGTTCGTCTGAGTGCTCAGTTTATGGTGAACAGCCTATATAAGAGTTGTCCTCATATCCCCTTAATTTTCTCCACTTCAGACCTGGGAAACAGCTTAATCTTATGTTTCAAACGGATTGTCGCCCTTATTCCACGATAGCAGAGATAAAAGCGGAAAATTATACTTGTTTGGTGTAACTAACTTAATGCGTAGATATACATTTTGTTACACAGTATTTCCAGTCGCAATATTTAAATCGTTAAGGAAATTAATATAACCGTTACAAATTTTTGTTGAACAGTACGTGTGTAAATGGCGTGCCACATACTGATGGCATATTTTTAAAAAAATATGTATTATTATTAATAGCTCATTATCATGTTAACAGAAGTGTAGCGAAAGATGTAGCCCATAGTTACAGCCTCTTCTTATTTTTGGTAAATAATTTTTTTTTACCAAATTGTGATATTGCTCATGTAAATATTTTCAACTCAGCTTCATAATTATTGACAGTGTATCTTTGTGCAGAGAAGACACTCCTTTGACCGTACCGTTGAAAACAATGTTATTGCGTGTATATTTTCAAGACCCTGGCATTTAAATACAACAAATCACTTACCATGAAGCAGAACTGTAAATGTTCACATAAGGCACTGGAAAAAGTCGGTGCAAAATATTTTCACAAAAAATTCGGTTGCTCTTCCTATAGTGTACAGATGTATGTAGTGGTACACTTAGTTTTATTACATACGATTCTGTTTCGTTTTAATTAACGAAATCCTGAACTTAATTGTCTCCACTCCTATGACTGTTGTATTTTCGTTTACATGGTAATCCTCTTGTTAAAATACATTAAACATAGTTCATATGCACATATGTTAATACACACAGGATATCCCGAAATGACACTATAATAAGCATACCAAGCGAATGCTAGGCTTTATTGGAGACAAAAATGTTTATGGCAAAACGGTGTACAATAATTTTCGCACACAACGTGGCATCACAGCAAGGAAAATGTCCTCCCTGGCGCTCCAAGTCCACGTATTATTATGTCTCGTTTAGTAAATTAGAACAGTGTTTGGGCTGCTGAACCCATGCTCATGATATGTTGCTTATAACAGTGGTAATAAGACAAGATATCTGTGGTGCGCTAGAGACCACTAATACCGTGCTATGTTGCCACATAGTGGACGATAATGTCATCTGTCAACATTTTGCTATTAACCTTTCCGTCTCATGTTTGGCCAATAGTCACGTGGTATGGTTAATATACTGCTGAGTCTATAGCTTACAGTCTGTATTATGATAATGCAGAAATTATACGAATATCTTAATAATATTTTTTGAAAATAATTTCTTCTTTTTACATTGTATGATAAAACTACGTTTACTTTAAAAAATATTCTGTTTAGTTTGCAACTAAATCATTATTTAAACGTATCACTAACTAATTTATTTTCAAGTAGCTGGTCCAGACGTTCTTCCTGATTGCGCACTAGAAAAATAGCCAACATTAACAGCACTATCCACCGTTTGTAACCATTCATCCTTCTCACTATCCTAATTTTCCCCACCAATTTCATCTGACCTCTGCACGGTGCCACTCACTAAGCATTGCCCTCACAGAGTGCTATTTGCATTTCAATAAAGCCAAACGTATAAGCAAAGTAGGTTCAAAGTGTGGGTAGTGGATTCTACGAGAGGAAATAGCAACACCGGCTGATGAAAGGGAAATAATGATAATTTTTTTATTTAAACCCATGGCGCAAAAAGAGGGGTGTTATTGACGTGTCAGTGTGTGTATTTGTGGTTCTGTGTATCTGTCTGTCTGTGGCATCGTACCTCCTAAATGAATGGACTGATTTTAGCGCGTTTTTTTTCTTTGAATGCTGACGTGATCGAGATGGTTCATAGCTATGTTTCAAGGAAATCTGTTCAGCCGTTTGAATATAATGAGCTTTTTTCTAGTTCTCAACTATTTATTCCAAGATGTGTTGCTTACCAACGATGCACTGAATGCAGCCACATAGTCATTGTTGTCATTTTCATTGTAAACGACGAATCTTAGACATCTAATTGTTACGGTAATGCGTTTCGTAATCTTTGCAGTTCAGCCAAAGCAGATTTGTCATGAGAATTATTAAATAACTTTCTATGATTATGTTCACATTTGCAACACCCTGCAAACTTTTCACACGACTTAAGGCAACGTGAGCTTGGCCTATTTCAAAAGTACTTCTTTCCAAATAAACGACAGCCTTGTCTACGGTGGTTCCTTGTAAGTTATGGACACTAAATATTATTGTAACCCCCGACATAAAAAAAAAAACCTCGGAAAAGTAAAACAAATTAAATCTCTTTCTTCGCCTTTTAACTTCATTAAAAGTACTTATTAATATTTTGATGATGAGTGTCGTCACGTCAAAGGACCACTAGTTTAATTAAATTTGAAAAAAATACTACAAATAAAAAGAGTATCTATAACGATAAAGTATGGATTATACGACGACATACTCAATGTAAGCAATGCTGGTATGTGACAAAACAACAATATCCTATCGTTTAGTTTTGAGTCTTGATTAATTTGCTCTGAAAAATTTGCAAAATAGACACAACCGTCAACGACATCAGCCCTGACGTGTCTACCCGTTCGGGTCACCGCATTCTGTGACGCCCCCGCCCATCTTGCCGCATTCCGCGCATCGCGCACGGCTATCAAAGGAATTCCTCTTATATAATTGGTACAACATCGAAATATTGCATAAACTTAGTAGACCTTGTAAGATAGATTGATATACAAAACTAAGTTCATACGTACAATTTGAAACTAGTAGGTATTTTCTATTTTTGAAACCTATATACAGGCGGTTACAAAAAAGTTCGGCCAAACTTTCAGGAAACATTCCACACAAAAAAAAATATGTGAGATGGACATATGTCCTGAAACGCTTAGTTATAATGGTAGAGCTCAATTCCTTACATCTCGTTAAATATCATCGTAAATAACACTTCGTACAGAAAATGTCCTAACTACCCAATGAAATGGTTCTTTACAATGTACTTTACTTCCTAGGTTCACCGCCAGGTGGCCCACTTGATGGAAGGTAATTTGGACTGCATTGCTTGTGTTGGCACGCCACGCATTGCTGTACAGTCGTAGCATTAAGCACACTGCATCACTCGCTTAGTGTTTATCACGTACTTCTTTTGCAGGCAGTACAATGTTTACAAATGCGGAGTTGTCGCATGCCCATATGATGTACGGATTAGCACAGGGTAATAGCCGTGGCGCAGTACGTTTGTATCGAGACAGATTTCCACAACGAAGGTGCCCCTACAGGAAGACGTATGAAGCTATTCATCGGCGTCTTTGGGATCATGGAACATTCCAGCCTATTACTCGCGACTGGGAACGACATAGAACGACGAGGACACCTGCATCAGAAGAGGACGACAACCCTACTGTCAGCGTCAGAAGTTCCTGCTACACAATAGGTAACGTTGACCACGCAACTGCATGGAGAGTGCTACATGAGAACCTGCTGTAGACGTACCATGAGCAGCGTGTGCAGGCACTAATGACAGCTGAGTGGCCTCAACGTGTACACTTTCGTGAATGGTACATTCAACAACGTGTCGATCCTCATTTTATTGCCAATGTGCTATTTACGGACGAGGCTCCATTTCAACGAGATAAGATTGTAAATTTTCACAATCAGCATGCATGGGCTTACGAGAATCCTAACGTGATTGTGGAATCATGTCAACAACACAGATTTTCTGTGAATGTTTGGGCCGGTATTGTTGGTGACGTCTTGATTGGGCCTCATGTACTTCCACCTAGGCTCAACGGAGCACGTTATCATGATTTATTACTGAATACTCTACCTGTGCGGCTAGAACATGTACCTTTACACGTACGACTCAACATGTACTTCATGCACGATGGAGCCCCTGCACATTTCAGTCGCATTGTTCGTACACTGCTCACTAGCAGATTCGGTGACCGATGGATTGGTAGACGTGGACCAATTCCTTGGCCTCCACGCTCTCCCGACCTCAACTATGTGGACTTTTATTTATGGGGACATTCGAAAGCTCTTCTCTACGCAACCCCGTTACCAGATGCTGGGAGTCTTCGCACCCGTATCGTGGAAGCCTGTGATACAATACGCCATACTCCAGGGATACATCAGCGCGTCAGGGATTCCATACGGTGGAGGGTAGATGCGTGTATCCTAGCTCACGGAAGTAATTTTGAACACTTCATTTATGAATGTGTGTTACGTAATGCTGGTACTGTCTGTTTCTGTATGCTCCCAGTCCATCATTTCATGTGAGTTGAAGAGACGCAATCCTGTCGCAAATACCTTCCGTCACGTCGCCCACCTGGCGGTGATCCTAGGAAGTAACGTACATTCTAACGAAACATTACATTGCGTAGTTGGAACAGTGTCTGTAGGAAATGTTTTTTACGATGACATTTAACGAGATGTAAGGAAATGAGCTCCACCATGGTAATTAAGCGTTTCCGGACATACGTCCATATCACATATTTTGTTTCTTTGTGTGTGTGGAATTATTCCTGAAAGTTGGGCCGTACTTTTTTGTAACATCCTGTATAAATAATCTTACTTCTTCACATAGCGATCCCCTGACTTGGCGACGCTCATCATCAAAAGTTAAAAAACCATGAGAGTTATTTTATTATTCCACTAACACACTGTAATACAGGCATAGAGCTAGACTATTGTTAAACCTATACATTGTTACGTCCGAGAAAACACCTCTAAGTTAAGTGCTCAAAACACTCTTCTAGTAATACAGGCATGAATATAATGATCAAATTTTTTCACCTCACGCGGTTATATTATCATTTATAATACTGCATATTGTACATAAGGAACTAAATTGTCACAATGGCTCCTTAATTTTACGCCATTTCGTTTTCTGAGATGCTCGTGTTTTTTTTTCTCTTTCTTTTTAAGAGTTTTTTAAATCCCATTTTAGGATTAATTTTATCGCATTAAAATGCTAGAATATCAGAGTAAAATTTTTTTTGTTTGAATTCTGCTTCCTTTACTGTATGTTTCTATTTAATTGCATCCGATATATTGAAACGTATTACGATATTGAAAGCATCGCCACGTCTTAATTTCTTAACTTCTGCAAGTCTTTAAGCTTAGAAATTCACTTATAAATTATATTCTTTGCGTGAAATTAACGTACTACTATGAAATAGTCATGTGTGCTGACTGACATTTTTTTTTTGCCTAAATGTATATATCTTATACGTATCTGTCAGAAGAAAGTTATAAAAAATGTAGGAAACTAAAACTTGAAGTTGTATTGCACATTTCGTATTTGAAGGACGTAGCGTGCGATTATTTATTTCTGTTTTGTGTTAGGCATATTTCTAGTCATGAAATATGGAGATCCAGGAAATGTTGCTGTAATATACTCGAGCAGTTCATAATAATATAGAAACTGGTGTTGTGACTGTATAAACTAAGTGCCAACCACGGCCTATACATTAACTAAACGTATGACTGAGTTAGTCAAGAATGTTATACTTATTGGAAAATGTTGGGTTATGTGAACTGAACCGTTTTTGTAAATACTGGCCTGCATAATATTGCAAGCGGCTTTTATGTCTAGGACGACTGTTGCAAGATTCTCCCGAGCAGGAATAGAAATAATGTCTGAATCTGTGTTTATAGTTTTTATTACTTTCAGTTCGCCAGTTAAAATGCTGGGTGTTGATAGCCCAGCTGATGAAATCGTATGTCGAACAGACCAACGAAATTCATCTTGGCTGGCTGCTGGCAATTTGTTTATAACAAACTCTAAACAGTTGAAAATATTTTCAAGACCAGAACACGCGACGTGGTACAATGCTGAATTTCATTCATTTTTGTATAACTGATTTTACGTAGGTATGTCGTAAAGGCGTATATCTACAGATTAGATTCAGTTCATAATACCCATTGCAGGAATCGTTCCACGATCACATTTTGGGCATGTGCTCCTTATCTCTTACTTATACTTTTAAGACTTAGTCATCACAAACATCTAAGAACAAATAGTTTAATTACTGATTATTATGAAATAGCCTCGCTAATATTACAGCTGCGTGTAACATAATTTTTAACATTATTTTATGCATTATTTTATGAAACCGTAGATGTGAACAGACAATTAGACAAATGCACTAAATTAGTGAGTTTGGTGGTAGAACATTTCTGTATGTTATTTTTATCAGCATTGAAGTTTTGTACAACTAGGGTCTATATGTTCCTGCACGAGCATACATACAACAAAATCAGAACGATGCCTATCTAAAATTTCATGATAATAGCCCTACGCGTTTAGGAAAATTATATTGTAAGCTAAAGGAAAAAATAATAAGGCAGGTAAGCCAAATAAGGCCCACCTTATTTCTAAAATTAAAAAACAAATGATACGAAGATAGTAAAAATATTAATGTTGGCCAGCAGCATTCCTAATCTTGTGTACTTTCGAAAATTCCCTATCTGAAGCAACCACAAGTGAGCTAGTTGTATGTATTAACACATTTTTCAAAACTAATGCAGAGGGCCTTATTAGGAATCCCTGTTCCGAATAAGGCCCAGCAACAGTACCAAATATGGCCCATGTTTTAATATATGCCAACTGAAGTAAAATAACAAGAAAGTATAATGAAAATACCTATACGTAATAAGGTACAATGGTGATAGTTCACATTCACATGGTCTGAATTACATTGTAACATTTTAGAACTCCTCTCGATAAATTTAAAACTTAATGGAGCTAAATATTTAAGTGTCTTACTGAAACTTCGCACTTGAATCTCAAATCAGTAATCTTAAACAAATGTCACAGCTGAAAATGAACATGCTGGTAGCCTTACAAGCACAAACTGGGCAAATGAAATGTTGTACTTTGTTCTTAGCAGTAAGCCCCACACATTCATCGTGAACATACTGGCTACACTTTACACACGGTCTCATTTCAGCAATCCTGTCCTCTGAGCATATGAAACAAAACCATGCTTCTTTTCCCTTCTTCTTCGTGCCACTCGATCGAATAGCAAGACATTTTTGTTTGGCAGTTTCAGAGTGTTTCTTTTTTTTTTTTTTTTAGCGCTTTTAACATTGGAACTTCCTGGTGCAGCACCACTTGGCTTGTTGTTTTAATTTTGATTACGCCTAGTCTTCATTTCGCTTTCGAATGTCTTCGTTATCTCAACAGCTTTGTAGTTAAGGGATTTTCTTCGATTTACATTCTTCTTTTTCCTTACTTCAGGTGTCCGTAAGATATCTTTGAATAATAGGTTTACACTAAGTTCTGTGCCATGATCATTAGATTAGAGAGGAGAGTCACTTGAATCAATTGTTCCCGACGATGAGTCTTCTACATACCGTTTGTAAGCTCATTTTCGAGTTTTATATTTTACTTGCCCATGTTTACTCTCTTGTGGCTGAATTGGGGTTGCAGACTGTGATACTTGTGGAGTTTAATCTGGGTTTTCTTTTCTTGTCAATTCTGAAGGAGCAAAAACACTCTCGTGGATAAATTACATGCAATTTCTATTACGATTCTTATCGTAAAACAAATAACTTATAAATTAATACGTATTTTGTTTTGCTGATGAGTTCTACAAAAAAAATTTTAATATATTTTACAAAATAAATATTAATTGATTATTTTGAACACGTTTTTAATAGATTTATTCTACAATACATAAACATTTAAGAGATTTACAGAAAGCTTCAGTGCTACACCAACATTTCAGAAAACAGATGTTCTAAATAAGGCCCATGGGCTTTATTTGGGTCTCCAGCATGGGCCTTACTTAGAGCTAGTCGCAAACATACACTTTCTTTCAGTGATTTACTAACAGTGTAATACATAACAAGAGTTTAGAATATATCAACGTACTAACATTTTCTGTAAACTACATGCTGTAAATGGTATATAGATACTTTGTGTATGTTACATTACCATAATGCGCAGACGTTTTTCTTACTACCTCCAAATTAGTTATTCTGCCGCTGAATACGCCTTCCGGGACTCTATTGCATTAAACACGGCCGACCAGTTCACTTCTTCGCAAGTAGTACCAGTGTCGGCCGCTAAATCTCAGAGGCTGTCCAGAAGATGACTTGTCTGGTTGAAACATTTTTGCTATTCTAGTAAACTCAACGACGGGCCTTGTTTGGAACCGGGCCTTATTTGGTCGACCTACCTTATTTGGGCTTTTCGTGTTATCGTACATATTCAAGTATTATGAGCTAAAGGAATCTTTATTTCTACAGTCAAGTTGTTTCGAAACAAATTCATTTTCAAAAGCACTTAAAACTTTTGTCTCCAAGCGTATATCACTATTTATACCCCGTTTAATATGTCGGTGCATTTGAAATCTCTGGTCGTTATTTTACACAGCTTAGCTGATGATAATTGGTTGTAAGTGGAACATAGGTAATATTCAGAGTAATGTAAATATTCCAACGTCTTTACGCTGCCTACCATGGAACCTTAATTTAGATGGTAAATTATGTTCGGTGGAACATAATCATTTATATTTCGCTTTCTCACGAAAGCCACATTCTACAATAGATATGAGGAAAATATTGCTACTGGGATTGAAAAGTTGAAATACAAAAATACGTGTAGATATGTTCGAGTGTTGTTCTAGAAATTACCATACTTATTTGCGAAACGTGTTCAGGATATTTAAAAAAGAACTGTCCTAATATGAGTAACAACATTAATTCCGTATTATTGCCCCCGCCAGGTGTCTAGGGGTTGTTAGCGCCCTTAAGAGGGCATGGTATATAATTTAGAGCTAAAAACATCAGTTCGGAAGCCAATTTGCAAAAAAAAAAAAATAAAAACAGTAATCCTAGACAATATATTTTGCCAACTTTCTGAGCAAAACTTTTTCTCAAATATTATATGTCTGAAGAACAATCTCTGATGCCGAAATCTGGTACATTTATGGCGGAGCAAGCGATCACGCTTAACGAATGCATCATTCCGGGTAAATGTTTTCTCATGAAGTTGTCTAATATAATAATCAAGGATTGCTGTTTGGTAGTTTTTAATATTGACTTTCAAAAAGTGTAGATCTCAATTGAAGACTTCAGCGCTTATTTATCTATCACGCCCTCTTAAGAGGGCGTGGTACATAATTCAAAACTGAAAACATCAATTGATTTAAACGTTTTTTTGAAGATAAAATGGATAAAATACTCAATGACTATCCTATATAATGGTACTTGCAAGTTTTATGAGTAAACATTTATCCAGAATTACTAATTCGTTACGCGTGATCTCTAGCGCCGCAGTTAAAATATGAGGTTCCGCCGTCAGGGATTGTGCCTCAGAATGTCGTAACACTGAAAACAGCTTTATTTAAAACGTTAGCTGAAACTATTATCTAGGATGACTATTGTTTAACTTTCGCAAATTGGCTCCAAGAGACCTGCAGTTATAGATTAATGCTTTTAGCGTTGAATTGTGTACCACGCCATCTTAAGAGGTCATGTCAGGTGTTTCAGTTTAAGTGACACATATCAACATTATCTTCACGTTTTATAAGAGACAAAGTCGTTCCTATTTTCGCTGCGTTTGTCGAAGTCAAGTACAAAGAATGGTTGCTACAAATTTTACGAAACGTTATTTTTGTATCACGTTGCTAATGTAACCGTTTGTTATGCTTCATTTTGCAGAAAGCAGCTCTATTAAGAATGACCGTGTATTTGATAAAGCGCGAAGATATCGTTGATGTGTGTAATACTCTTATTGCTATAGAGAACGTAAAACTAGCCTTGATTTATATTGGGTTAATGCGGGTTGCATACATGCGCCTGATACACTGAAACGGCCTCTTAAGGATGTTCTATTGCGGTAAAATCGTAATTTTATATTTACATGAAATAGTGTTAGTTTTGTAGGCGATACTATTTAGTGCAGCTTCCTCTTACGAAAGAATTTTAACTCGCGTAGTTTTCTCATAACGGTGCTTCAAAATCAAAATTTGCAGGTTCTGCTGCCATGCAAATACTGAAAACCAATTTACTTACATAGCCTACGTGAAATAATTCACAGTGAAATAACATACTACGTAATAAAACATTTGAAATAATCCTGCGAACGGTTTCTGTATTTTAAAAAAATTGCTGAATTTGCAACTTTGTTTCTGTGTAATTGTGATTTTTTTTAGTTCATTATATTACGTTGTGGTTTTTTTTGTGTTTTATTGCATAGCTTATGGGATGTAAATTCACTGTGAATTGTTTTGTTTAATTAGGTCAATTGGTTTTCACTACTTGCGTGACGGCGTAAAAAGCAAATTTTGACTTTGTCACCTCGTTATGGGAAAGCTGTGAGGGCTAAAATTTTTCTGGAAGAGAGAAATGTACTCATTTGTATCGTCTACAAAACTAACAATATTTCATATAATCACAAAATTATGATTTTACCGCACTTGAACACCCTTAGTGCAGCGAATCGCTGGCCGCCGCCGGTGCTGATGCAACCCGCGCGTCTCCAGAGAGACTGAACGGGCAAGACGCCAGTTCGCGCGCGCAATGTACGCGCATGCGCGCTGCTCGGTCTGTGTGAAGCTCGTCGCTGGAGGGTGGAGCCGTGGCTTCTCCCCGCCACTCCTCGGTGGGGGTGGGCGTGGCCCGGCAGCCTTCCCACTCCTCTATTTTACCCCTACCCCGCCGCTTATAACCCATCTGCATTCTTCCCTGAATGTAGAGAAAATATAGCTGAAGAATACAGCAGTCTGTTGTCTTGCCCGAGAAAAAAGAATGAAAATTTACAATATGTCCTAATTAGCAAAAGCTGGATGAATTGGCGCAGCTCGTATTTTTCAATTATGCAGCAGTTAATTATTATTATCCACGGTTTGCTTGTTACACCCACCTTTTTCCATATTTTTCTTCTCTAAGGAAAAACTACAACTCACGTATAAAGAGATAGTGTTTAGGGACCGTAACTTTTTATTAATCACTATGTTGGTACTTTATAGTTTAGAAATAGCATTACTACTAGATTAGCAAGAATTGTTCCGTTTAAGAAAACGTGTAAGTTTTGTAGTAGGCTACCAAGTTCAAATACCCTCAGTAAAACAGTAAAATAAATAATAATTTTGTTTTTATAAAATCTCTGGAAGTCACTAAACCGTTTCCCGAGTACTGCGAGCTAACTACCATAAAATAAAATATTATAACCATAAATATTGATCAGTGCTTGATATACAAATATTTACTTATTTACTTGCATTATAAAGATCATTCACAAAGTAATGAAATAAACATATTGTAAAATTGAAAATGTTAAAGTTTTAAAATAATACCACATTTAATTGACATTTAACATGCTCCTTGAGTTGGACTACTTCTTTTTTTTTTTTCTCGAACTTTGAAAGGCTGTATCTACAGCATATATCTGCTTATTTGAATGTGTCTAGTTCACTTGTAGGTCTACTTATAAAATATGTGAAGCATAGTGAAATTGAACCCACATGTTCGGAACTACGGCTGGGCTGTAGGAAAATGTGCTACTAATAAATCTTTGTATTTTAGTGTATGTCTTAATGTTTAAACATCTAGCCTTATAAAGATCTGTGTACTTTTTTAAGGGTGGTAAGTCCGACTGAAACAACTCGGAGCTCAACCCTTCGCTAACTATGTTACCCGGCCATTAAAGTCGGTGTATCGTGTATCGCTGTTTCTCCCTTTAAGTGCGCGGGGTCCATAGCGCAGCTGGGGTCGTCCCCTCCCCTCAGTCTCCCCTTACCCCCTCCGGAACATAGCCATGGTTTATCTCTCTCTCACTCACCCCCACCTCTGGCCCCTTGTTTCGAGTTGTTTCGATAGTCGACGGCAGCGCAGCGAGCTCGCTGTTCCTTTGTATCGATTGTGTTTTGCTTCGTGCACGAGCGGCCTGTTAGAGGTCGTCCTGGCAGTTCTCGGTTCCTCCAACAGGTGGCACTAGTGTCTGCGCTAAGCGGCCGCTGTGCGTTCGACGCGCAGCATTAAGCAGTCACGTTGAAATAATTGTGACACTGACATCTACTGGCCGTCTGCTGGACGACTCCATAAACCATATAGGCCCTACGCCAAATGGATAATCTGTGCAGTATCTTTAACAGAATTTTTGTGAACATTAATGTGAAGAATTGAGTTTCAAAATAATCGTATATGCAAAATAGCAACAAAAACTGTTTTACTGATTTACTCACTAAGAATTAAGTTATTAGACATTTATCTGTATATTTAGTGCGCGAACGTAAGAAAGAAATCATACTCTTTCGTATCTCGAACTTTAAAAAACTGATATTGATAAATCAGCAAAGATAAATGAAGGGATCGTTCGGTTCGTAACTGTTTGGTTGTCAATAGCATATAACACACATTAAGTTAAATATTTAACACAATAAAGTGAATTTGTTTAAAGCCACAAAATATCATATTACAACACTCCCGGGAAATAATAAAAATACAAACTGGCGTAGTTGTTATTTGAAACCTAATTCATTTACGTTAACATTCAAACGAACACATTTTACAGCAAGCCTAATTTACGCAAAAATCGGGAATTAATAAATTCACTAATTCCTATTTTAGTCTAAATGCAAGCATGAAATGGGCAGCTTTCAGATAAGTGTAACTATTTAAGCCGTTGTGAATTGTTAGTTATCTATGACTGCCTTACACCAATACACTTAGGGCCGATATTATAAACGTCTTTCGAATGACAACCAGCTGCTATCTCCATAGAGAAAGCATTGGTGAGCAGTAGGTTGTAATTTGAATGAGGTCTATAGATACGGCCCTAAGGGACGTATCTATAGACCTCTTTCAAATGACAAACAACTGCTCACCAATGCTTTCTCTATGGGGATAGCAGTTGGTTGCCATTCGAAAGAGGTCTACGACTGGTATAACAATTAAATTCAACGGCGTGAAAAATGAAGCTATCAATTTTATCTTCATCTTAAATAGAAGAAAATCTCTAGCATACGAACTTTAACGTCCCTAACGTTCAACATCTTTGTTAGTCTATATAAAATAATTAAGTTCTCATTGGAGGTACTACAATGATCTGATCATAGTCATATAAACAAATACTAGGAAAAATAATAAAGTTTAAATGGTTGTTCTTTACGCTAAGAAAAATTTTATATAACCTGCTTAGCAACGTAGGCAACAACTGCGACTAACTAGTGACCCAAAATAACAGATCACAAGTTTGAACTACTCTACACTACACAGTGGTAAATCATTCTATAGGACGGGTACTGCTAGTTTACTAATTAATAATTATCGTTAATTTATTGCTTTTCTTGTCCGACTTTATCAATCAAAGAAGGTAGGTGACAAAATTCTCTGTTTTTAAAACAGTAAAGTTGACGTCGGAACAAAGAGTGGTTCAATAGCGCTATGATAGTCACGGAAGTAAAAGGCGGAACACCTTTATATCCCTATCTTGTCTTACTCATCTCTTGTTCCGTCGACGACGATTGCCAATGACTACAAACGTGTAACATTCTAGTTATTACTTAGCGACATGGTAGAGTTATCTGGTCTTTAGGCTACTTGCCCGAACACACTCCGTGACGCCATCGGCTCAGGACCTTCGTACGTTTGTGTGCTCGCAATACAGGATAGTTAGCATTTTATATTTGATCTTATTTCATTAGTTGAAAGTCATTCATGCATGCCGGTCAGCCAGCACAAGTTAGGCCTACATGAGCACGCAGTAATTTGGAGCCCAGATATAACAACGCGACATTTTACACGTCTCTACCAATGACATTCATGGTTTCATCCCAAAACATTCTACTCTCCTACGCTTCGTCAGTAGATGGTTTAAACTCAAAAACTCGTACATTTGATAAACAAATTGTTTCCTTACGTTGTAACGACATCTATGTGTTGTAATCTCAATTTGTAAGCGAATATGTTAAACGCTCTCAGGAGCATAGAACTGACTATTCCAATTCTTATTCAAAATTAGCTGAAGTAATTACTATCTTCTCTGGCTTTGTTTCGTAGCCGTTCCGATGTTTCAGTCGCATGTATGCAACCCGCACAGAGACCTTCCTCTGTCGTTATAGCAATGAGTTTTACACAAATTAAAATTATCTTTACCTTATATTAATGATACAGTAATATTGCTATAAACGAATCAAAAACAGCCTGCGTTTAAAAATGGGTAATGCTTGTTGTATAGGTGCCCCCGAAATAATAAAACTGCCTCTTAAGATTCTACTATACTCCTGAGGTACAAATTATTTGTTTTAAACCCGTAATATTTGTTTTAGAGTACCTATAAATCAAAAATGTTTGATTGAAGAACCAATTTAATGTATGTGTTCTATAACATTTCTGTCCTAAATTTGCATTACTTAGAAAATTCAATTCGTAAACAGTGAAAGAAAAAAAATAGTATTCATTTTTCTACCAATGTTTAAAGATTCCATTTAACGCTTTAAACACATTTAGAGCAAAAATGTTAAATAACACATACATTAAATTGGTTCTTCAGACAAACCGTTTTGATTTATATGACTTAAAAACAAATATTACGGGTATAAAACAAAGAATTTGTACATCAGTTGTATAGTGGAATTTTAACTAGTCTACTAATAACATATTATAAAATGGAAAATGTGAAATGTGTTTTTCTATAATTTTAGTAGGTTCAGTCAGGGTATTTGTGGATTATAGTCTCCTCAAGCATGGCAAATGATTGAATGAATATTAATTTAAACCTCTGACAGACTCCGACATAAGCAGTAGCATTGTTGTAACTATGATGTAACCGCAGATGGCTTCACTTATTCATGTACATTAAAATAAGTAATACCTTTTCGGTGACCAATTCTATATTTGGAAAAATATGTAAAAATCAGTATTAATGTAATATAAGGAATTACAACACTGCGGAAAGTAATTATACCATCATCTCGAAACACTTTATATGCGTAAGCATGTTTCTACGTTGCCCCAAAAATTTCTTTCCTTCTATTCAAATCATAGTACTTATGAAATATAGTGATTTTTGTATTTCACAAAACGTATTGTAAGCGATTAATGTGTCTATGTTTTTTTAGGGTTTAAAGTTTTTTATGTATTTAATCTGTGATTAGCAATGGAGTTTAAAAAAGTATTTCTCCTACGGAGATTATTTTATAAATTTTTTAAAGAAATGTGGCATTCTTTTTAGTACATGGAAGGTAATCAGAAAACCTAACGGGAGCCCTTAATTTGTCCTGGTACAGAAACGCTAACCTCGGTGCGCCTAGAAAGCCAGACCTCTACCTCGGGGGAGCGCGGAGATGCGATTATCCTACACTGTTAACATTATTTCTACTTGTGCAAGCGAAAGAGTTTAAACTGATTACATATTTTATTTTTTGTTTGAGCACTAAAAGAGAAATATCACAAGTTTTCAGCAAGTTAAATAGCCTATGTACTGATATCGTTTAGAACAAACTGAATTTATGTTTATACCACTAGCTGCCTTGCCGAGATTTCGACCGCTATTATTTTTTAATTTATCAACATTATTGTAATCTGGGTTCGATTCACGGCAGAGTTAACGAAATTTTCATATATGACAATCGTATCTGTACGATGCCACAGTTCGGTGACTTTTCTAAGCAATTTCTAGTTTTTCCGGACCTCAATTCCAGACGTTATTTCGTAATCCCCTCATTTCACCCGTCGCTTTCTCTGAAAACCTTAGTTGGTAAGATCAGTCCCATCTATCAACTCAACTGTTTTCGCCGCGAGTTCATATCCGCTGTTATTTTAACATTTGTACACTTCAAATTGAAATTTAAGAATTCCACCAGCTGCCATCAATATGTATACTTACACAATATCACAACAGTTCCCATCGCCTTGTATTAGGCCTACACGGGATTCGAACCTAAAACCTCCTACCAGTGTTCCAAACTACCTTCCCCAATGGTGAATACATATCAATAGGACGGTTAAAAGTAACAACTTTTAAATTATTGATCTATGATATTACCTTGTTTTCGGGATTTCTGAAACATTTTCTATGTTTCCAGCACCTAAATTGTCGAATTTTGATAAATAATAAACTATTTTTTGTCAATTACGTATGCTTCAATCCTGTTCTTAAATCATCTTGATGTCTCGAAAGGTTTAATAATTATAAAGGAATAATTGAAAGAATAGAAGTTAAATTTTAAAAAAACTTTAAAGTACTTTTCAGGGATATAGGTACTACGTAAATTACATTCTTAAGTAAAAATCACTTAAATATATCAACGGCTTTAAGAGATATCGAATATCGATTGCAAACACATTTAATGGCTTTTCACCTCTTTATTTAGAATTTCAAAAAAAAAAAAAAAAAAAAAAAAAAAAAAAAAAAAAAAAAAAAAAAAAAAAAAAAAAAAAAAAAAAAAAAAAAAAAAAAAAAAAAAAAAAAAAAAAAAAAAAAAAAAAAAAAAAAAAAAAAAAAAAAAAAAAGGAAACTTACGGTAATAATAATTGTTTAAGCTTAATTCTGAAGCAAAAATTACCTAGATATCTCAACTGGTTCAAGCACAATCGACGATTATTTGAAAACAAAACTCACTCTTTATTAGGGATCTTAATTTGTACATACAAATTAAAAATTTAGCCCTCATTGACCGTAAAGCGACTGCATTTTTAAGCCCCGGTTATTTTATTCCTTCAAGACAGTCAACATAACGATATTAATGGAAGTAATAAACCTGGTATATGTATTTCTCCGTAGTCAGTTGCAAAACATATATATTTGCAACAAGTTTTCCTAACAAGAAGTAGGCCTACTTTACAGTATGCAGAGTATTCTATGTAAAACCAAATAAATTTCAGCGCCTAGTCATGTTAATTTTTTTTTATACTTCTAGAAAAAGCGATAGAAACATGACTATCAAAAAAATGTCACACTGCACGTGACTGAGAAATTTACGATACATTTGTTTGGCGGACAATTTTTAAATACGCAGAACGAGTGTTCTTCTGATAAATTTATTTTGAACGTTATAATAATGGTTTGCAGTGTTCAATTTACTTTCCCTGTGATATTTCAGGAGTATAATGTGCATTTTCGTGGAGAGAACAAGTTTTGCTTCGATAAATTAATTTTAAATATATGATTAATATCTTGTTGTGTTACAATTTTTTTTCAACAATATTCCGAGGGGTACAGAGAATATTTACACGGACTCGTGCGTGACAGAGTACGTCGCGATATGAAGACCCGCCCTGGGAGCTCGTAGTTAATACCCTGCCTGTCACCGTGACTCGTGGACAACGCCCTCCCGTGCGTGCGTGTGGTCTACCCCCTCCCCCCTACTATATGTGGCGTCGCGGGTTGTCCCCGGGAAAACACGCGGGCCTGTTTAACACGGTAGCCCCAGTGTCGCGACACGCCTCCCGCAGGCGCCGGCGCTTAGTCAAACTACACACCTTCGTCTTCTATACGCCACACACGGTCAAGTCTGTTCTTTTCATGATTATCAAGCAGCACCAAGGTTACTATTCTATAAATATTTCGAACGAATTATGTTTATCTTAGAGACGTCACTTGTCATAGCATGAAGATGAAGTTTTACGGTGCAGTCTAAGATGAGCCCTGAATATAAATATACTTACCCGGTTAAAGAAGTAAGTCTCCGTAAACGGGGGTGACACTGGACACGTGGGGTGACTTTGAGACATTACAAAGACATTTTTTTTTGCTTAAATAAATAAATTTACTTGGGAAAAATTAAAAATAACAAATAACCATATAGCATTTATTGATTACATATTCACAGTCGACAGTAAAGGAAAATAAAAATAGTATAAAAGTTTCCCAAAGTCCTCGCCGATAATGGTAGTTAAACACCCATATGTGTGTATGTGTGTGTTTATATATAATATGTACATATATATAGCCTGTATATATAATATGTACATAGACACACACACATAAATACATGCATGCATACACACGTACTGGGACCCTGAGGTAACACAAGGAACTGATTTGTAAACACAGTTGTATTCTGTTCATTAGTAAACATTTTAAATACCTTCTCAACAAATCTCAACCGCTAGTGACAATATTTAACTGCCTTCTACACGATAACTATGATAATTGTGAAGTGCCTTAACTACGTTTTACGATTTGTAACATCTTGTCTTGCGAAATTATGATGTATGAGAAGATAAAAATTTTACCTCAGTCTTAAATGGTGACCGCTTAGTTAACCGCCTAAACTAAGCGTTTAACTACAATATTGTAAATTGCATAAACATCTCTCACTGCCAATAGGGTCAAATTTTACAGTTTATCAATAACAACAGTTTTAACAGGAGTCTAATTCACTGAATGTTTGCTGCAGCAAAATGAGTGATTCCTCTCAACATTTTCCTCAGGCGTGATTTTACTATCTGGGATTTACGCTTCTTTCTGTTCGGTATTACGAGTAAAACTAGAATTCTGGGAACACATATCAATTTTTTATTCACGCTTATAATAAAACTAATACCAAAGAAATACAAAAAATATGATATTTTTAATACATATTATCCCACAAAAAATACACAAACTTACTGACTCTTATAGCAGAATTCCTGCTTTTCTGTCTACTCGACTTTAAAACCATGCTTCAAGTACCTCTTCGGAAAAATTATGTTATTCATAATGTTCTTGTTATTGTAATACGACACTTTTAGTCGCAATTTTTTCGCTTTGGTCTCAGATCAAGCATCTTACAGGCTATATATCAAACACTGTTTTGTCTACACGTAGGCGACAGAAACATTCCTACACGGAATTTGTGCATATCGATGGTGTTGAACTGCGACCTCGTATGTCGAAAAAACAATTTCCCGCACACAGCCAACTTGTATGTCACTGTTATACCTAAATATTGATTAATATGCGTGTTATATAATTTTAAATTTATGTTCTTGTATGGTAAATATGTAACAGTTATTACGAGATATACTGAGATTACTATGTTTTAAAAGTGCTATTCCCTGTTCTGACATACGAGGTTGTAGTTTAACATCATCTATATACAGAGTATATGTGTGTGGAGGAAAAGTTTCTTGATTAACCAAAATGATTTTCTCGTTTATACACATTCGTCAGTAAAACCTTCATATGTACTTAAAATTGTAATTTTTCATGTGTACCTTAATTTGGAACCAACGAGCAAATACTTACAAATGGCATACAATTTGTTTTCTAATTAAATAACCTATAATTAGATACACTGGAAAATCGCGGGAAAAGTTGACTATTTGCTATATAGGCTCCAACATTCTGTATATAACACTGAATGTTTTGTATTGACATTGGCTGTCGTTTATTTGTAGCATTGTTTCCCTCTTCAACAAACCCAGTTAGATCTCAGCTTGAAAGCACAGTTTGTGTAATTGGCCTCAAAGCTGTTCACACGCGCAACAGTTAATATACTACAGTTTATTGGAGACTATGCTAAACATTTTCGTGATTTACCAGTGTCTCAACCTATTATTAGAGATCATGGTTTATCGCGGGAAAACTTGACTGTTTGCTGGGTTTCAACATTCGTTCAACTTATCAGAAGATTATTGGTTTTTCCCTGTGCATGGAGCTGTTACCCTATTTGACTGAGCCAATATGATCCCGCTATTGTAATATTTGATGCCCACTCTTGGCCTGCAGACCGTTACGTTGTGTCAGTGTTACCAAGGCTATGTTGGCACCAAAAAATTTCGCGATGTACCATTTTTTTTCTATCTATTATTAAACCACACGTATCGCTGAAAATGCTCGTCTATAAGTCACCAAGCAGAAATCATTTTCAATGTTAACCAGTGAGTAGCTGTGTTTTGCTGTTCCAGATGACGAGTAAATACATTTCCGTCGTAAGTTCATAGGCTTAGTGGTTGGCGTATTTTCTCTTGGCACTTACCTTACACCACACTTTGTCCCCTGTAAATGTTCCACAAACTTACACAGCGCTGAAGACCTCGATGTTAGGCGCTGACCAAATCTCTCACTCACTCACTTACTTACAAACTTACACCGCCTGATAAATTCTTCGTGGCTCTTGTGTCTCGGGTAGAACATTCAGCTCTGGAGCTCTTCGTCAACCGTACCTAACAAGGCAGTATGACACTGGGCTCACGTTCAGGAGGACAAGATTTCCGTTCCTCATCTGGACATCTTCATTTTGTTTTTTCGTGCTTTTCGGAAATTACCGCAAATGAATACCGCAGTGCTTCCTAACTAAAAGCAGTTTTCATCCCTATTATGTTGTGCTTTGTATAACTTCAGTAAAATTTTACAGGTAAATATTGACAATCATTTTTAATATTTGCAATGTATGACACAAAAAAATGAAATTTTTAGTTGCAACACATACGTAAAATTTCAATTTCACAATTTGCACTGTAAATTTTGTCTTTCATTGTGATACACATTAAAAAAATGTAAAAATGTTGTCCATATGTAACTGTCAAAATTTACTAGTCAGAAGAAACACAGTATAGGCCTACGTGTTTGTCTGAAAGATTTGTATTAATGGTATCTCTGTCATGGGAAAAGTTATCCTAACTACCTTAAACCGTAGCGACCCTGCCGGAGCCAGAAACTACTTGTATTTACGTGCACGCCATTAAGACTTGCGGAAGATCGTGTTCTGACAGCGAAGGGACATTCACGCTGTATGAATTATTGTACTACTGTATACTCTTTCCTAGCAAATTAGCAACACCATTTTGACACATAAATAATAACCTTCTATTTTCCGCCGAGAAATGTGTTTTAGAACATAATTGTGTACTTAAAATCGCTTACTGATTATTGCTTGGTCGACACCTATCTTTTATTTTGCACGTGTTCATTCGATCCTTATTTGCAATAAATAACTGTATGATGTGTGCTGCATATTGACACGACGCAACAAATGTTTCCGTTTTGTGAACTGTCATATATTAGACGTACGAAAAAGTTGAAACGTAAGTTAAACGTTAATACTAAATAATTTTTCATTTGTTTCTATTCAGTGGATTAACTGACGCAGTAATTAAATTTACTTAAGTAAATATATATGGTTAAAATTTGATTTTCTATCGTTTGCAGCACTAAAATCTGGAAATTAATTGATTTTACGTTTGGACGGTGTCGTGTGCTAAATTATTAGGGACTGGAAAATTTCGCGAATTCAACTACCTGCAGGCTAGAATCCATTATACCATGCATACTCAAGCCCCGACTATTTGTTCACTAGCCGCTACTCAGTGGAACAACAGACAATGAACGAATAGTCGGGGCTTGAGTATACATAGTATAATGGATTCTAGCCTGCAGGTAATTGAATTCGCGAAATTTTCCAGTCCCTATAAATTATGTTTGAGTGTTTGAGTGTTCGTACTAACACGAGAATTGCGACTTCTTAGGAGTGCGGCAAAGAACTTTTTTCCCTTTACGTTAGTAGTGAGGATCGGTATTTATGTAGGTCTGTGCGATGATGGTCATGTTCGGGGGTCAGAAATCAGGAGTAATTTTTGTATACAACAATATTTTTCCGTGAACTTTATCACAGTCATGTAGTGGTATGCAACACTTAGAATCGTTTTATAAAACAAATTCCTTGAAAATGTAATTTTACTGTTGAATTCTTTCCCGTTTACTTCAGAACACACAAAAAAATAAAGTTGTACTGTAAATTCGTTACAGAAGAAAAGTTAAAAGACGTTAACATAACCTGTCACTTTTTATAGTTACGGTTTGCTTGTGTTATGATAGAGGCTTCAACAGTTTTTCCCAACTAGAAATACAGCTGACAAATACTAGGCCTAAACACTGTCCAGGGACTGGCAACAGTATTGTTTTATTGTAAAATAAAGTATTAAAGAGCAAGAAAATAAAAGGAAGAACGGCTACGTCGAATTGAAATAGTTAGACGGTGTTTTATAAGGTTTCCGCTTATAATCTGTCTTGCGCGATTATATACCCTCGTTGTGTTTCAAAACTGTGTTTTTCCGCCGTGGACGGGATCTATCTAGCCTTCTTGTGTACTTCAAAGTGAGAGGGAGGAAAAATGTGCAATCTACGCTGGTTGAACGACCCACTGTTTAACCAGTGACGCCAGAGAGAAACCACCTTCCCTCTGCCCCACCCTTCCTCAAACCAGTATTTTCCACGCGACCAGTGATTAACCCTTTCGTGCGTCAGAGGGTCCCCGATCACGTGAGGGTGTTTGACCGGTTGGTAAAAGTAAAGGGGTTAGTGAGGGTTGTAGGAGGGTTGGGAAAGACCTCGTGCCATGGTAGGTTCCGTGATCGCTGTGGGTCGTTATCGGCCTATCATTCCACCGGGTCGTGTGTCCCCTTCGCTTGGCCCTGCCTGGCACCCCTTCCCTTCCCCCGAAGGACCATAACCCCCTTCCTCCGCCCAATCCGCATGCACGTCGCGTCTGGCGATAATAATTCGCCAGTTGCTCCCCCCGTGTTCCACCCTCCCGTCGCCGAAAACCTCTGACACGGCACAAAATATTGGTTAATAGCGCACAGCGTCGACCTGCAGATACGATACGATAGCGACTCTCGGGGAGGTGGAAGTGCCCATATATTTGCCTCCCCTACCCCCTTCTCCAAACTTCCAATCCTTGGTCCGTCGCCGTCATTTTCGGTCATTCGTGAGTAGCGCGCGCTCGCACTGACATGCAACCAAGAGTGCAGGCCCGGCGACAGATGATTTACGTGTTTCACGAGGGGAGGGCTGGCGTTTTTCTATGAGCTGTTGCTAAGTGAATGACATATCATTGCTTTGAGCCTTTGCTGTGTGTATTGTCACTGAGTTACACGTCAACTCAGGGACGTAGAAGATTGTCATTGCATTTTACAGTTCTGTAAGGACTTTTTTCTTTCGGCACTTATTTCGAACCATTCTTCATTCAGACGCCGTTAAATACAATGTAAACGTTAAATTAGAATAGCTTTAAAGTAAAATTTCATTTCTGAAGCATAGACCTGCATGCACATATTTGTTATATATGAAAACCATTGGCGCATTATTATTTTGTTCTTTTTTTACGTATAATTTTCGAATGCTTTTCGAGATAAGGCACACTTCAACATACGAACAAAATTATAGTTATGTTTCAGATCATCATCAGGGGCCGCAGTGGCCGAATGGTCAGACCATTCGCCTCCCACCCAGGCGAACCGGGTTCGATTCTCGGCGGGGTCAGTCCCCGGATCTTCGCATGTGTGAATCGTGCCGGACGATGCTGTTGGTCGGCAGATTTTCTGGGGGATCTCCCGTTTCCCCTGCCCTTCCATTCCGGTGCTGCTCCATACTCACCTCATGTCACCCCTCATCAGCGCTAAAGACCTCGATGTAAAGCGCTGACCAAAATCTCTCACTCACTCAGACCATCATCATACAGCAATTCGAAGAATTACAGACTAGTTTACCTACAGAATAAACTACTATTACACCGTATAAACCAAATGCCCATTTATTATTGGAAGATAAATTCAAGTGAAGTAATTACATTGAACGAAATTTTTTCTGATTTTATGTATTGAAAAAATTTCACCCTCTGTTAAGTCGCAACGTGAAAACACTTATTATTATTTGACTCAGGTATGCATTGACGACTTATCTAAAATATGGGTTTCATTTTATTTCATTCTGAAGGAAAAGACTTGGCTGTACAGTCCGCCATACAGTTAATTCGCAAACGTACGTAGCGTAAGCCTACTAATATAGCGACATACATCATACACTGCAAGATTCACGTCACATTACGAATTGCAGTTATTTTCAAGAGCAGGTAACTATACTTAATCGTTCACTCTAATTGCATAACGTATTCCAAAATATTTTACCGAACTCTGCACATGCAATACTCTTAAATTGCAGAAATGTAAACATTGGTCTCGTGGAAGAATATTTTCTCGTCAAGTCATAATATACGGTTTTAAGACACGTGAACTAACAATGATAGCAGATTTACTTGCCAAACCTAATTTAAACTAGTGTTTGCTAGAATTCAAAGAAGAATTACCGTGTGCTTATTGTTCACGATTCTTGTAAACGATTTTTATCTCACGTTCCAGAAAATAAATATTTTATTTCTTCTAATAGAGAATAAAGTTTATCAATGTCATTGAAATCATAATTATTGCATATAGCAGTTTCCAGTCGGAATATTTTAAATTTTTACCTGTAATGAGCGAAAAAAAGTGATTAATTTATGTTTTTGTAAGCAATTAAAACCCCCAATGTAGAATATGCTATTGGGTACATGTCATGTTTAGCCGTCTTCTTATTTGTTTATTTTTGCTCGACTTGGATGTAAAAACGACAACCCTTAATGTTATTAATTTCTTTATATCAGTAGAACTAGGCTAAATCATGAGAATATATTTTTCGAGTTTTGCGTGTCATATTAAGCGTTCAAAGCGTATAACTTTTTTTTTACACGTAAGTTGGACATTTTCCCTTGTTTACTGTGTAGTTCATTTGCCCTAAGTAATTGCCTAAGAATATATTTTAATAAATAAACTACAGATAATCCCAAATAGTCATGTTATCTTGTTTTATTACCTATGTCCACGTGACAGAAGAAAGTATACATCTGAGCGGCTGCACCGTGGTTGTGAATCGTACGGGAGGTGGTGGAAGCGAAGTCTTGTACATGTGGTTTGGGATAAAGTGAGTACTTTTGCACGACCATCTAGTCTAAAATCATCATTTCAAAATATAATTTATTGTGACCTTATAGGTGTTAATTTTTTAGTAATAAACAACATGTACGCTGTGATTTTTATTATGCTGCTTTGTCCGTCTCAAGACGTGACAAGAAAGTATTAATTAAATGGAAGCGGAAAAGTAACTAGGTCTTAAAATGTGCTGACTTAATGCTGAACCAGCTATATCGACCGCACGCGCGTATTTGCGCGGGCTACGCGGCGGCCAGCTGAACGTCGATGCCGGGAAGACCTCATGCGGGCTTGTTGGACGAGCTCGCTGCTTGCTGCGGGCTAGAGCTTTCCATAGAGAGTGGTGTTGATAGTTGATTTGCGCTGGGGGAGGGGGGTGTAGATCACTGCGTGCGGTCTCCAATGTGTACATTGCCCCGCGTCAGACACGGTGGTCCGCACGCGTGGCCCAAATTCCAACGGTCTCGAATTTTGGCTTCGTACTACAGGCGCTTCGGGTTAAAGTGAACACCCAAATTTCTCTGCTTAGTTTCTATTTCCAGCCAGTTTGAATCCATCCTCTGCTATGAAAAAATTAACTCTACCGCGTGGTTTAATTTACATAGATTAGTACAATGTCTACATCTAACCAATGCTCCGAAAAATATTGTTTGTTATTACCAACTCAATAAATACACGAGTGTTAAAAAATAACTGCAATCAATAGCAATGTTGATTATTTAATTATTAAAAATACCTGTGACTTACCGTCTACTGTAACTTACACAGTACGGGTTTGTATACATATATTCTAAAGCGGCACACATTATTACTGTTACTGGATCTAATCATGCAAATATGTCCACATACGCATATTCGAATTCGAAACTCAAAACCGCCACTAACAAACACACTCATAAAAACACGCGTTATTTAATAATTCAAGTTTCCTTCCGTGTTCTGATTACAATTGTGACATGCACAATGATTTCCATTACCATGTATCAGCAGCAATAGTAATTAATAAGTATAATTTTTTAATATGAAAATTAACCGGTCATGCGACCATTCATTCTCCTCGGCATCGTGTCACGAAGCCGATGGAACTATAATGAGAAAGCAATAGTCAATGTTACTGTTTATATGTAAATAAAACTAAAATGTATATGTTTCGTCTCTGTGGAGGGAGCAGGTGCAGCTTCTGAGCGGCAGCCTGGCTCCACACCCCCACCCTACTTGTACCAACCACCCATAGTTGTTGGCGGAGAGGGGAGAGTTCTGCCTGTACAAATTAAGATACAAATGTTAATTATTATAATTGTAAGTAGTATATAAGGAACATTAGGATTTAGGAGCCTCAGTGGTCATTATTGTCTAGTGTAATTAGGGAATATTAATGTGAAAATTAATTAAATGCGGCAATGGCAACAATTTACTGTCCTCGAGGGGCGGGGCTATTTTGAAAAACTGGCTCCTGATTGGCCCAAGGGAACCAAAGCCTGCAGGACAAGTGAGGATTTTGGCACCAAACAGGAGCAACGCGGGTGGTTGAACGTGAGATAGGGACGTCGGGAGACGTGTGAGGACGACGGACCGGGGTTAGTGTGCTGTAGAGTCACGAACGGCGAGAGACCTGGGGTGTTACCGCCTGGACCGATTCGCGAGTCGCGAGATTGATCAGTCGTGTGGGCGGAATTTAAACCGGGCCGATTAATCTACGCCAGGAGAGGACAGTGACGACTTGCTATCCGCCAAAAATAGGACTGACTGACTTTTATTTACTCTTGCAACATCACCAGTAGTAATCAGTAAGACACGTAAATATTGCTACACAGAGGGGCGTCGTACAATACATATATAAAATTAAAAGCATAGTTTTTAATATGTGAAACGAAAAAAAAATGGTTCTGTTTGAAGTTAGAATTCTAAATACCAATGCTGGCAATGGTGAAACATTACAATTCGGGTCTGGTTTGTTTGGTCAGTTAAATGATACTATTTTCTCGATCACCCGGTTATGTCCAATAGCCTGCAAGCAATAGAGGATCTTGTGACCTACTGTACGTTTCTAAACTGTTCTTGGGTTACTATTTGAATACTTTAAGTTTAAACTGTGCCCTACCAACGCTACCATAGAAACTCAATATGACCACATTTTATCCTTTGTTGCGTGGTGTTGTTAGGTACTTTTTATTGTTAACTAACTAGTACAAATCCCATTACAAGGCATCGTAACAAATAGGTACAAAAATATGTTTACCAAATTCTACGGTATCCTACTAACAAGGCTTCCGGGATGAAGTCGTATCTTAAAAAACCCTAAGGATAATATTATTACTAGCTGCTACAAAATCGCTGGGTGAGAATTGCATTGTTTTATGTGCCAGAATTTACAAAAGTGAAACATTACTACTTCAAATTTCTATGTGACTAAATGAACAATCTGATTGCCCTATTTAGTCCTGATTTAAACATCCTGAATTAATTAAGCAGCCAGGATGTCCAGACTGACAGATGGCAGTTACTTAAACTAATCCGTTATTTTCATAACTTTTGGCACTTACAACCTTGTAATTCTCACCCAGCGAAATGTTGCAATTATGTAGAACACAGGCCAGTCAGGAAAAGTGTGCTGTGATTGGCTGACACAGGAGCGAACGGTAAGGTTAATTCTTACGCTCATTGGCAAGACAATCACATGTGATCTCCTCTGAGGCCTACTACGTGTACTGTTTTCAACAACTGATGATCAGAAGAGTAGAAGAATGTGTTCCACTGCAATGACGAACACTTGTGTGTTTCGTCAAAATTATTTCAAATTAAATATGAGGTTTAGCATCAATAAGAATTTCCTAGTTAAATATTGCAAATAACTGGTAATTTTGTAACACAAAATCCATGTTTTTTTAGTAGTTATAAATTATTTGCTGATATACATTTAATAGTTGGCCCTAATTCGACGCATTGTGATACTATGCAGATATGCAGTCAGTCAAATGGAACCGTAACCACACAAATATGTCAGACACGTGGTAACACACCTAGAGGCACCAAACGAAGGACGGCACGATTTGCATTTATCCCCTGCCTATACATTTTCCACCCCCGGAGAAAAAAACCATGCTGGTGCTACCCTCATCACTGTCTAGTTACATTTCGCCCTTCTCTGTGATCATCCCTTCCTCTCTTCCTGTCCAGTTCCCCTTCTCCCCCATCATCACTCTTTACGTGTCTATACTGGGCGGGAGGGGGCGTTGGCTCACCGAAACTCGCATCGCTGATCGCGGAAAGCCCCCATTCGCATCACTCACAGGAGAGGACTGCTGTTTTGGCGCTGAGTAGGTAAGGGGGGGGGGGAGAAGGAAAGCAGAGAGAGAGGTATCAACAATGTAACCAGCTCGAAAAATGAGCGAAGGGACATTTTCCGTAGTGAGGCTTTGATCAGCTGGTGATTACTGCCGCGCAGTACCCCATCATTGTAGTTGCTACCCTCTCCCTTCTCCCACCATAACACCCCTACCTTCCTACAAGCACCCTCTGGCGCACCAACTAGTATCCGAACCTGTCAAATTCAGATCCCCAACTCGTCAACACTAGGTGTTTATAAAAACGTCCTGCGAACAGCTGTTTTTGTAATTTACTATTCAAATCGTTTTCCTTGTAAGTCTCCAATATTTTTTCTGTAATTTTGAATTTTGTATCCCTAAACAAACTCTTATCTTGATGATTTGTTGCTTTAAAAATGCAATCAATGGCCTTTACAAAACACAGTTTCTGCTGGACAGACAAAATGTTTTAGTCGGTTTTGTGTAAATGCAAGTCTCATTCATTTAGCTTCAGATTTTTTCTACACTTAGGTATCGTATTTTGTTATTTGAGTTACGTTTCAACAGCGATTGAAAGTTATAGATTATTGTCTGTCACGACGCTTAAATATTTTTCACTGTTGCCTTAAAATAATATGCAATTCAGATAGACAGCCTACGACTATGAAAATATAATATTTCACGAGAGAAACTAAACAAATTCGCCTTCCACCTCGAATAAATTGATTAGAGGTCCGGCAGTAGATATGTTGTTACAGTTCGATTCTCTTAAAAAAAAAGTTGTGCATTATATTAATGTCATATCTTTACATAAAATTTTTCTCGGAAACTTTTGTGTCTGAGAGGGTGCACAGGGGTACAGTACTTCTTAATTCTCTCCACATCAGTTAAATGTGCTTTTTCACATATGTGTACAGAAAACACACAAATCTTACCTTTGCTATGAGTGCACCAAATTTTTTATGACTACCACCAGTGGGGGTGATTTTGGAACAGTAAAAAAAAAAATGTATATGTGACAGCGCTGAGGAAAGAAATTTACGTTGAGAATGAACGAAAATCCTGTTCAGCCTCTGGTCAAATCTTGAACAGATGTTAAGCAGGATGCGGTCTCTCTCTTGGAAGATAACCAGATTTTCGTATATAAGTTAATCATAAGTAATTTCAAGTAACAATATGCTAGTTATAAATAAAAAGGTCGAAAATTAAAACGTTCCCCTTGCTCGTGATTAAATATGGAGTCTCCTGACCTCATATCAGCACTTTGTGCCGGTTCGCCAAGTAATTCGTACGAACGTCGCTCAGTTGCTAAAAACCATCTGAGACAGTCTAACTCGTTCTGATCAAAAAAGAAAGGACAGGAATAAAGTAACTGATAGTGTATCGTGTAAATGTTCTTCTGCTTGTTTGCAATGTTTAAGACAGTTATGTAGGCATGGTAAACAAAATTTACTGTGCTACGTTTACTTTGATTGGTCAACCGAGCAAGAACGTTATTTGGTTTTAGCAATGCATAGTTTAAATTTGGGGTGTTATTTTATACGAATTCTTGTATTTTACATCTTGAGTTATGTGGACATCCATAAATACACCGCAAGCTAGTATATAAAAACGTTATACGGATACATTCTTTACGAGCTTCTAATAAGCATATGTAGCTAAGAAATATAGTTTCACAGATGTTCCACCCCTGCAGATTATATTCGAATATACTGATTGTCGAGATATATGTTCAGAAATATTGCCAATAAAATATAAATGTAGTGTTTAAAAGGAGGCTATACGGCTATACAGTATTCATTATGCCACTAAGCTTATAACGATTAAAAAAACGAATTTCAAATGACATAGCAGATGTTATTGTAAACATGAAACAAATATAGTTGCGCCTTAAGATTTGTGCTGATAATCCAACAATATTTCAACTTTTTTACATATTAAAGATAGTCAAATGAGTTTCATACGTATGATAGCAATAAAAATTAAAAATATGCATGTTAAGACCCGTAAGCCAACCAAACCGAAAAAAAAAAACGTAGAATAGGAGCAGGGAAAAACCCGGTACCCGTACATAGAAACAACTCGTCCGTAAAAAATTGATTACGATATACTTAAAAATACTAAATTCTTGTTTAAATTCTAAATAGTTTGACGTGAAAGGAAATATTCATACCATACAATTCCATATTTCATTATACAGCTGCATTGTAAATTGAGCTAGGGCTATTTACTGTTATTAGTTTCAGTGTCATTCGTAGCTATAACTGCTGTGCTGCGAAAGCCCAAGACATCGCTCTACAAAATCTCATGTATGCTACATTTTATTTATCCTAGACAGTTCCTTACCTTTTGTACAAATGAATATTTCCAAAAATGTTCTATTTATTCATGTATTCGGCTGCCAAAAAAAAATTTCTTTCAATGGTGGATATTGCATGTGTACATAATGTTAAACTGTTTGAGTTAAAATAATAATTGTATATTATGTATTACAGGAATGCCAGTGATGTGTCTACAAAGAGCAAAACGGTGTAAAACACTGTAACTTACATATAACTCGACTGCGAGCGTATAATGACAATGCGTGATAAAGTAAAGGACATTTGCAGCGGTGAACAACGGTATTTACTTAGGCTTTAATAATAAATAATAGCATTAGTCGCACTTTTCACTGTCAGTATAAAGCTTTTGAATGAGCGTGGAAAATTTAAAAAAGTGAAAGGGGAGGCGTCAGCTGAATGGAGTGCGGACTTAGCCCAGTGTTGCACGGGCACTGAGATACCACTGCCACAATATATAACAGAGCTGAGCTAGGTTTGTCAAAGAATGGCTGCAGATAGGATGTCCAGCGCCGCACGTCGGTGGCGCTGTGCGGGCGAGAGAGGGTAAGGGAAGGGGGTAGCAGCCATGTTTTATCACTCATGGGGGAGCTAGCAGGGTGGTCGGAGCTGCCTGGGGGTGGTGGGGGCGGCGGCCAGGGGTGGGAATCAGTCATGTGTAAAATAGGATGGTTTCCGCGGGCAGCGCTCGAGGGACAGTGGCGGACGGAATCCTCTAACCTCCTCTCATCTCTTCCCAATGGAACTGAAGGCCAAAAACTCACCCCTTCAACCCTCATCGCTTTTCCCACGTGGTCCCGCGTGGTGCTTGCAATTTGCACGCTGGTCCCTGGGCCTTGCTGTGCCTCGAAACCTGCGCGACAGCCTTCCCCTGGAATTAGGCCGGGTAGTTGAGGGAGGAACGAGATGTGTGGCTGGTATGTCCAGGTTCGACTCCCATTGGGACCTCACCCCTTTCTCGACCACCCTCGTTCTTTTCACTAGCGTGGTATTTACACCCCAAGCGGCGGTTTTTTATTTTTCCGCAGACTGGATACTTGACAAGCATTCAACGCGTGCTAAAATTGCGAGCCTCACAAAAATTGCATTTTGCGTTTAACGTATCGCGATTACGTTCAATGAGTTTGAAGGCGGACTGAAGTGATGGACTTCTAACAACCTACCCATCAGTGTTCACGATTTGAGCCGTACTTGCAATTTGTCGCAAGGAGGCCACTGTGTTCGTCTGATTATTCATTTACTTTCTGTCCACAGTTGCTGTGTTATTTGTTCTCGTTCGCTTTCCTCAAGGTGTCTGTGTTTCTACTGTGACGTCTACATTAAGTTTTGTCCTTCGGTTTGTTTTATCTGTCTGTTTTTGCAATTACCTTTTGTCTGTTGTTTCAGACTAACTGACGGAATTCCTTTTGTGGAATAATCTGAGTTATTTATTTATTTTTCCATGGTTTGTTATTGGTGCTTGGGTGCTTATTTGTGCTAGTTTTTTGTAAATCACTGACTGAATTCCTTGTGGAATTGTATTAGTTTACCTTTGTTTGTCAGTTGCAAATAGAGTCCTTTCGTCTGTTTTCTTGTCTGTTTGCTCGTGTGTATTCTCTGGTTTTCTGTGACATACCATTTACTGCAGTGGCATATGTCAAAATTACTTCTTCAGTTTACAACTTGCCTGCATTGCAAGAAACGTTCAAAAATATTGTAAATATTCTTTTACAGCTGGTCTGGGGAAAGAGACAAAATACTATCAAGTAGATGGAATCCCAAAAGAAAGAAAATATCAAAAATATTCTCCGCTATAAAAACATTTCCTTTTTATTTTAAAACTAGGAATGAAATCACGTTACAGGAAGTACACAAATAGGGCTATTCCCACTGAGCATTCGAACTGGTGTAAAGTTAGTTTTTATCTTTTAGTAGGTCTACTATAAACACGTTTGCAAATAATCAGAAATTGTACTAACAATTTGCAGTAAAATACCCAGAAATAAAAAAAAAACTAAAATCGTCTGTTATCTTTGAAAATGCCGAAATGTGTTGAGAAAGAGCAGTGGCATATATACCACGCACCTCTTTCCAGAAGACTACTTTTACTTTAAAATTTAGACGCGCATGGAACATTATATGATGCATTTAAAACTTGCACAATGTTTTTAGGTATTCTATGTGGTACAAAATATTTTAGATAATTTGTGCAGTAGCAGCCACAATAGAACGAAAGTCACCTGGGAATTTTTTTATCTTCTACAGTATTCTAAATCTTAATACTCGAAAGTAAACAGAAATTTGACTAAATGAAAAATTTTTCGCCGTTCTGTGACACATTGCATTGCCATTAATGTTTGATACAATGCTGCTAAGTGATGTAGGCAAACATTACATGAAATGTTCAAAGTGACCACCCCGTGCATCTACACATACACGAACACATTACATCATGGATCTGCGAACACGTCCAAAAATGCACCATTCTCTTGACACCATATCCTAACTCTGGTAATGTGTCACACCTTCATGCTTCAATGTAAACCTTACTGATGTAATGTCTTGCATTATAGCTAGCATCGAGCTACCCCCATGAGGGCAGGGCAAGTCAAAGGAAGTCTTGTTCGGCCATTTTTATGTGCTTATTATCGATTGCCACATACGCGTCAATGGTGACGGACTACCGGTACATTTAGAAACATAAATTTGGAACCCTTAATCATCCAAAATAATGTAGTATTTACTTTTTTTAAAACATCACACAGTCTGTACACCTGTGCCCATTACACAAACCATATAAAAATTACGTATTATCTACAATTAACGGCGATACCCCATTTGTACATTCAAAAACAAAAAGGCACATAGTTTTGTTATGTATTTCTCTGCGGATAGGAAAATGTGCAATACATGGCAAACAAAAATAAATGCCTTAAGTTTTCATACTGTAATTAATACTCTTTTATACTAAATGATACCGGTTGGTATCTACAGAAACAGAACTTTTTGAACGAAAAACACATTCATTTTCCTTTCTCAAATGCGGTGTCATGTACAGCAAAACATAAGATGACTTTATGGTAAACTTGTATAGTAGATTACATTTTGCGGAATAATACACATTTTATTTGGATATTTGCATTTTAAAGGTTCCAGTGGGGGTTTTTACCTGCCCCTTTTCATGTGATGGGTTTCCATTCAAATCCACGTTTTTTTTGCACCTCGTCATTTGAGAATGCTCCTAAGTCCTGTGTTTTGCACCTAAGATACACAACATACAACACAGGCAGTAGTGCGTTAATGTGTATGTATTTTGTTATGTTCCGTGAATTCTCGATGGTGCACATTCAACGTTACCTACATGCTTCTAACCCACGATACCATAATTAATCATTTGTTTCTGGAACTATATCACTGTAGCTTCATTTGTCATTCGAAATGAAACAATGAGTCCTAGACTGTTGCAACAAGAGGATCTTATTTTGTTAGACAGGCAACGTTACTCAATAAACCATCTTTAGATTTTCGAAAATCCTGACAGAAAAAAAAGTTGTAACTTATGCAATGAGAGGGTAGGCACCCCTGCTATTTTCATGAGGGTGGAAGGTATCAACCAGCATTTGCTGTTGATTTGCAGATCCCAATAGCACTAAGCAATGCTGAAAATATTTTATTTTATATCAGTTAGTTTCCGATATTTTGGGAAATTGCTGTTTTAAAATTCTATGTTGAGAGGCACATTGCTTCCTTAATATTGCGTTTAGGTGAAAGAAAAGTACAAAACATTTTTTGTCGTAGTTTTTGGTGAGGAACACACATGTTGAATCTGATCCCTTATTTAAGAAACATCCTGTGTTTATATATATATATATATATATATATATATATATATATATATATATATATATATATATATATATATATATATACATATATATATAAACATATTACATACATACAAAGTGGGGTGGGGAGCGGGTTTCAAAGGGGCAATATGTGGTATACAATAAATTTAATGAAAGAATTATTGTTTTTATTTCCATAAAAATTTAGTTTTCTAAAAGATATTGAAAAATGGAAATACATGTTTTAACGAATTACTTAAAATAATTTTGAGTACTTAGAATGAACTGTAGCAATACTCAAAGAGGCTAATCTTTACAATCGGTCGAAAAAAGTATGCGAACTGAATATACCATTGCATTAAATATTAAAAAAATAAAAAACGCGAACGAAGTAGCTGGTAGCTAGTTATATCACTAAATACTGTCTGTGTTACTCACTTAAAGTGAAAATTAATATTTGTAGTATTAAAACAACTACGTCAGTGTACAACAGGTTTATATTTTATAAGGCATCATATTGTAGTCAATTAAACGTATGCCGATATATCTGTGGGCAAAACGAATACTTTCTTGTCGGATTAATTTGCGACGTCTTTCATATTGTATAAATTATCATACTAGAAGAAGATATCCAGGCCGGAAGCTGAAGATAAGCGTATGTAATAAGGCTGTGGTACAAACGTAAAATATTAACTGTCTATTTTTGTATTAATATGTCATTACAGTTTTGTTTTAAACAAATAAATTCCTATGTTAAAATCGAATTAAAGTAACACACAAGCTACAGTAACGGCCTATTCGAACTACCAACACGCATTTTACTGTTTCGAACGAAACGCCTTATTGTTTCAAGATAAGTCGAATAGCCTGTCAAATAGTCATTAACCTTTTTTTTTTTACTTTTAATAGATATATTATTTTTGTTATGGCTTAGCTTGTGGCGGAAATTCCGTACATCGTTTGCAAGGCATTGTTAGTAACTATCTTTTAAGATAAATCCAATCACAAATCTTATTTCTATGCAAAAAGGTTAATTTGTACATCACATTTTCGATTACGTGTATCAATGTATAATGTGTATGTGAGCGTGCTTACAAAATGTTATTTCAGTTGCACGGCTTTTAGATTATAATACTTTTCAACGGACTATTGTCATGTGCACACAAGGAAAAATTCTGGAACACACTTAGCGTTGGTATGGTTTAATTACTGTGGATGTTATCCATTTAAACTGTTCAGTATAGTTTTATGGTACAGAAACATACGTACCGCGTGAATTTGGCTAATATATAATTGCATCCTTAGATAGACAGCCGCTCTCAGGGTGTGTAGTGTCTGTTTTTCGTTAAGCTCATTGAAAATACAATACAGCATTTCTGACAGGGCGAAAAATTGCTAGGAACAGCAGTTTTATAATAACTCGTCAAAACCTTCGCTGACATAAATGTTGCGAGGTTTGTTTGAAACTGATGAAGTCCTACAGTATATGCAACCGGCTGGATATTTCCTAGTTTGCCAAACGCGGTAATAGTCGGTCCTGCTGATCAGAGTTTTAACGTGGTTATTTTCCACCCATCGCTCCACCCCTGCCAATTTCTTTTCGCAACAAAAAGGATTTTGAACTGTTCGGCAGGCGGCTAATAAAGAGCAGGAGGGGAAGAGTGTTGGGATCAGATCTCTGCTCGGATCCGCCAGATAATCCCGGAACGGGAATATGCACGGCTGTAACTCGATTAGTCGGGCAAATTTTCAAAAATAACACTTTGGACTGGTAGTTTGTTTACGTGGGCCAGTCAGGCCGCTCCCACTCCCCCTCACTCCTCCCCTTACACCCTTCCCATACTCTGATACCTCTTCCCACCCTTTCCCGAAAACTCCAGCCCATACTCACTTCCACCCCCCCCCCCCAACCCTTTTCATGACACTCGTCGGAGTATAATCGCGTTTGCCTATGAACGCATGCCGCCTATTGAAATCAGCAGCAGTAATCCAATTGTTCCACAACGCGAATTTGAGGGGAGTCGGGGAGGCTTGTTATGTGTTTCTGTCTGGGCATTGGGCTTTTACGGCACAGATGTATTGGTCCGAAGTTTTTGTGTTAATTTGCGAAGGTATAAGTGGGGGTGGTGTGAGGGGATTGCGCAGGCCAATGCAGTTAGGAAATGAATACCTTGTCTGTCGGTTCAGAACACCTGGCAAAGAAACATTATTTGTTTCCCCTCGAGTTAATAGAAAACGATAATAAGTCATTTCCAGTTACGCTTCAACGAAGCAATCACATCAGCTGTAATAGAAAAAAAATCCGGGAGAGTTGAAAATTGTCTGATTGTTGACCCAAACCGTTTATAGCAAGAAGATGGGACCGTTATTTTCTCCCTATAGAGATGAATTTCGCTTTCCAAATATTTAGATTAACTGCTTTTTTTTTTGTTTCAAACAATGTTTAAAGGTACAAGATATCGTTTAAAACATATCAAAACGTTTGAAGATAGTTTTGAATAGTATTCGCCAATATGTCGGAAATATTGCAGGGGCCTACGTGTAATTCCAACGACGGCAGTAATTTATTAAAAATTAAGTTTAGTGATGGTGACGATTATTTGAGGAGGTTTTGTGCCGAAACCGCTAACCTAGGCACACATTTTTAGTCCTAAGTTCTACAGCTAAAACTGTCATTCAGCATTTGGTATTCTTAAAAATTACTCCACGATATTTACATTTTTACAGACAATTTCAATTCCTTAATCTTTACTTCCCAGAAGGGGTAAATAAATCAGTATTTATGATGCAGCTAATCGACAAGAGTTACAACAATCGTTCGAGGAAACGCCTTAATTAGGTCTGTATAGTAAAAAAAAAAAACAAGGCTTAACAAAATTATATTTTTGTATTAATTTTTACAGCTAACGAGAAAGTTTTAGAAACATGCTTTTATGTTGTTAGTTTACCAAGCTAATTATTCTCGTAACAGCGGCGAAATGCGCAAAGGAAGAACATCGCAGTGCGCAAAACCGGGCCGAGCACGTAGTTCGGCAGGCTGCCGCTAGATGGCCAACAAGTGGCGGTTTGTGCCCGGTCTTCCGTTTTGAATGCTTAGCGCTAAATGCAATAAATAACGTTAGTTCTCGATTTCACACGTCACAGATGTTGAAAACAATAAAATAATTCCGTTTTCAAGTATGATTACAACGCGTTTAAAGGTGTTTTTTTTTTCTTTTTTCAAAATAAATCTCATTATTATTACTTACTATAAACAAAACTGAAACAAATTGTAGGAAATTGATACCTACCGTACCTTTGATTATGATTAAATAAATTCAGTTATAAATGGAAAGTCAACAATAAATTATATGTAAAGTAAGATTACATTACTAACTCAGTTTAATGTATATTTTTAAAGTGACATATTGTATTAAGGCATAACTTACCAGTTTTTTTAACACAACAACATATATTTAATGGTTTAAGAATGCTAAATTTGGGGACGCGACCCGTTGGTTAATTAAAAGCGCTAAGGGCCGGTTTCACAATGTCTTGTTATGTTCCGATTATCATCTGATTAAATTTTAAGTGGTGGTTAGCAGTGTTTCGTGTTTCTCGAGTTATGGTTAACTTAAAACTGTTGTTTAAATTGTGGTAACCAACGGTTAATTTAAACACAAGAAGAAGTTCCGGTTACTCAGTTAACCGTTACATTTAAATAATATGCAGATTGTGTTTTTAGCAACAATACATAACCCTTGTGATGAAAACAGGGTTATGTGTTACAAAATCAGAAAAATTAATTGAATGTAAAGTTCTACTAACGAAGTCTTCATTTCTTGAATTTGTATTGGATAATATTTTCATTCGAATTGCATGTATCACTGTCAATACAGACGTCGTTTCACAGCTAAGGTTATGGCAGACCTAATTTTTTAAAGATTATGATTGCTAACAAACCTCGGTATCGGTATTCCCAAATCGAATAATTTCGTGCCGATAGATGACCATCTTTGTCAACATATATTATCTGTACAAAAATATTAACTTACGTACTGTACTATTACGAGATACGTGTTTCATATTGTGACATTGTTAATTAGCCTATTTACCTCAGGCTATAAAATGTATGTTGGTATTATTTTCTGTTTTTGTTTTAAATGATGAGAGGAAGAGGTTAGTTTCGGTTAGGTTACACAAAATCCCACGTATTTTCTGTAAAGAGACGTCAAAAATCATCGAATTTTTGTTAGCACATAAAGAAAATTAAACATAGCACAACTTATATCTAAAATATTTTTTATTCAACGATTCACATATGACAACAAAAAGCAGTAATTTTTAGCGCCTCATTATTTGAAACTAAGATTGTTATTACTGAAAAGAAATCGTCAATTAATATTTGGCTTCATTCATGAGAGGTTATGTTCGCCGGATATAAATAACACGAACATAGAGAAAGTTCCTCGCAGTAACACAAATATAATCGTAAAATGCAAACAAAACTTGGCAAAATCATTAACGGTGAAACAAAATAGAAGTTTCACTGCAAGCCTACTTATAGGCCATTCGGAATAAAGTGAGCACTAAAGATTTAACCTTTGAAAAAAATCACTAGCCGTTACTGCATATACATCACCACTAACAAGAGTTACTTTACTGCTTGTATGGTTGGTAGCGATTTATTGTACGTAGTTCCGTGTATTTTCCTATTTGAATACAACATTAGTGAAAGAACATATGATGAACTCGACCT
>PNEQ01093439.1:30066-107376 GCA_003012365.1 Medauroidea extradentata | reverse complement strand
ATATATTATAATTAGACTCGATTGGCGCGAGAATTATGTGACGCTATCGTCGACCTCGAGTCGCCATGGCCGTTATCGCTTGCTCCGTGCTTCAGACAGTTCAAAACTCCACCAACAGGTGGCATAAGAGTTAGGTTCTCGCCGCCAAGTTGCATATTTGGTTGCATCATTTGCGTGTGCGTTTACCCGTTTTGCGTATATACACATTCAAAAGTATTGGAAATTTCTTTGAGTACCTTTGCCGAAATGATGTGAAACCATCGGCAATCTGTATATTATGTTTTACGTTTGCTAGCCTAGAAACAACATACTTTTTATTTCACATGTTAAAGAAAATACGCTATTTATTGTTTCTGAAGTGCGTCGTCGTTGTTCGTGGCAGTAGAACTAAACGAAACTTGAATTATTGAATAGCGTGTGTCATGTCTGTTGTAGTGGCGGTTTTGCGTTACAAATTAAAATGAAATATGCCCTCATTTACGAGATTTGTAACGGCAATAATGCGTGTTGTTTAGATTAGTCGATGGACAGAAACCAGACATTAACTCGCAGGTATTTATAACTAAGATTACTTTTTTTATATCTTACATTCAGCCCCCGTGCATTTAATGAGTAGATATTGTAGCTAAAATTTATAAGAGCAGTTTAATGTAGTTGTAAACATTGCACGACCCTATGTAAATAAAAACACGTGGCATTATTTGTGTTAACATCGGCGGAAAGACATAAACTGGCAGGAAATAGAAATTAATCAGGGCTTTTTTGAGTGTTCACTTTATTCCGAATCACCTATACTTTAGTCCATGTTTATTACGAATTTTGACTTTCTCGTACAAATCTGTTGAAGTGAATTTCTGTGCCATCCCACATTACGTCTTGAAGAATTGCATACGCTCTTCGCTATTATTTGTTCTTGTCGATCTTTTTGCGTTTTTGTACCTCGCTTTTAAAATTTTGTCGGTACGCAGACACACGCCCGATAGTGTTTGAACTCGGCTGCAACTGTCTCCCAATAGTCCTCATCCTGTTTCCACATCACCGCATCTGTTTTTTACATTTCACAATATGAGAACATTTTTTCAATTATGGTAACTAAAAGTTCGTTTTCAGAGGTAATAAAACTATCGGGACGTGAATTTTTAACCTCTTTCGTCCATTGTATACATGATAATGTTAACCGCGACTTAAAAACAACGATTCGACACCCAATCACAACGTGAAATGTCACTACGTGGTTGCCAAATTTACATTAACCAGCACTTAGGTAAATATAACATTTTTAAACGGGAATAGCGTTTTCAGAAACGCCATTGTTTTAACCAGTAGTTAAAAGTTTCTTTTTTATTTGTCATATGGTCAAACGAGCAATACTTTAAACAGGCATTGTGAAACCGGCCCTAAGTAGGACCATTTGACCAGTAGCGAAGCGCGGTCTTCCAATAAAAGCGACGCCAGGGCAGTGGCGGATCCAGACCAAGGTTTTAGAAGGGGGGGGGGGGCAATTATACAGATTCCCCTCATTAAAGCGGGGGGTCCTGGCGTCCTCCCCCGGAGAAAATTTGGATTTGAAGGTGCAAAATGGTGCTATTTAAGCAGTTTTATTATCACTATACCATTTGTATGTACACACATACAACATATATAAGTAAATAATTGGTTTCAGTGGTGAATTTTACAAAAATACTTCATTAATAGGCGTCTACATGAACCCACCGCCTGGTTACATCCGTGGGCCGAACAACTGATGACAGATTACCGTAAAAAAAAACACTTTTGCAAATGAGTTCCTATCGTGGCTAACTGTTGTTAGTTGTTCGCGCTGTTAATACGAACTAAAGTTAGACAGGCAAAAATGTATTCGAACCTAAAATACTATATTATGTAATACCAACACACTGTTAGTGTATCGTAAAATAAATGGATGAGTAATTACATGGGGGAGGAAAATACACCGCATCTACTGAAAACAAGCTACATTTATCGTTACCAGTGGAAAGATTATCTTTAGATGAAATAGTAATGTCAGTTTCACTGCATGTTGTGTGTTTCTTGACCGATTTTGTTAAAAATTACCCATAGTAGTTCTTAGTAACCGGTAATAAAAGAACAGCAATAAATTTTCACAACAGTTTTAACAGAAAAAAAACAGTAGACCTAAACATATAAAATGAAGCACAATATTATACAAAGGAATCAAGAAATTCTATTTTCTTCACAGCACTCTGAAGCAAACATTAAAATGTCTCATAAAAATGTTCTAGCATCAAATAATAATAAAAAAATGTTTTAAAGTTTAAAGCATGGATTCTACACATTTCAAACAAAACATTGGAAATAAAAATAAACTGACATAGAGGAATATATAGAGCTCACAAACACTGCAGAATCTCATAATATTATTCAGTAATTTACACTTTTTTTTTCAAGTATCCAACATGAGATAAATTATAAATAAGTTACTTTACTATAAGCTATAAAATGTTCATAACGATTCAACAATACAAAAAATTACATTAAATTACAAAATCTAGACCGCGATTGCCTGATTTGGCAAAACGGTCAATAATTTTTCCCATTTTGACATCAATGTCACTATGTATATTCAGTAAAGGTAATTCATTCGGACGCTCCTCACCTGCATCCACGAACGCAGCCACGTCTCTTCAACCGTCTTAATGTAGAAAATGATCGTTTTGCACTAGCCATACTAACTGGCAATATAACCCGCACAAAAAATATAGTGTTTTAATTGTTGGAAACAGGTTCCTGTTACAGTTTTCAAATACGCATCCATCACACTTGTTGTTGGACGACATCCGTGATCACGTTCTCGACGTAACTGTAAACTGCCATTATTGCAGCTCACTTTCTAAAACTTTTCTTGCTACCTCTTTTTTGTATCCTAGAAATCCGTGGTGGTTTTGAACAATATTCACAACGTCCCGAAAAAAAACTCTTCTGAATTATCACTTTTGTCTATTAAAATATACGTAATACACAATCCTAGACTGTACAGCTATAGTGTCAAGGGCGAGAGCCTTGATTTGAGATCTTAAACAATGTTGTCGAGGGTAGGGATAAACGAAGTTACTTTAAAGTATGTTTCTATGCCACCTGCTGTAGAAATATTTGGTCGGTGTTGTCTTTTGGCTATTCTGGACATTTTCAGTTCTGTCCCTAAGCCAACAGCAAAGCTTCAACCTCAACCATCTAATTATGAAATCAAGTCTCACAATCTCTTTGTTTCACACCTAAATTGCAAAAAGTGTTTTTAAGCATGTATTTGGTTACTACCATGTTCAAAGTCTCTTTCTGAAATAATCTGCTGATGGGCACAGTGACTGCAAGTACATCATAAAGACATATTAGGCATACTAAAAATTCAGTCTCACAAATAGCAGCACTTTGATCTTCATTACTCCATTCCGAGATAGCTGACAGGGCATCTGCTATTTTCGGCATAGACCATCGGAATTGAAGGACGCTGTCATGCCTATCAACCCACTTCGTCTCACATAATCCAATCAACTGCCAACAGTTTGCCTAAGAACTTAATTGCGTTTGGAAGAATCAGAGAAGTAACCCATAAATTTTTTCTAGAAAGTGAGTACTCGCTAGGTCATTTAACTTTAAGTCTTGCATAATACTTTACTCAATTTAATACTGCTGGTGTCTTTATGCGAACTATTTCATATTTTTAATTTGTACATAATGCAAACTCTAAATTTTTTGAATTTTTTTTTTTCGGATTTAGGGTGGGGGGATATCGCCCCTATCCCCCCCCCTTAAATCCGCCACTGCACCAGGGAGCTAAGAGTAACTTTCTTGTTAAACAACGAGAACATTATTTTTCACTGAAGACGTCAGAAGTAGTTTAATGTTTGACTACAATCTACACCACTGTAATACCAAAGTCAGAACATTCATTGTAGCACAATTTTCATTTTAAGCCATTCGTAACTCTGGAATTTTTCTCAAAGGAATTATTTTGGTAGTTCACTTTAGTGGAATTCTCCACGATAAATAGCGTTCAAAAGTTGTGGAACAACACCTACCATTCGGTATTTTAAAACATATTTAATGCATTATTGCCAAATTAAATAAATATGAAATCAGGATCAGCACGTTGGCATTTGAAATATTAAATTACGTACGGTAATGGCGGATCAACAATGAATTATGAAGATTGAAGACTTCTCATAATTGCCATGTGCATATTATAACTGTCGTAATTACATATTTTTTAAACTAATTAAATAAAATTAACTATTGGTTAATGGCATGCGTTAGTACAGATGCATTAATTGATTCCGTTATTATCTCATTGTAACATTTATGTTTCGTTACATAATTTATAAGGCGGAGGTGCAAAACTTCGACAATATTGATTAAGACGGCGTGGTAGATATATAAGCGATGTGTTCTAAAACTGAGATCTACACTATTTGAAAGTCGATATAGAAAAACTACAAAACAACAATCCTTGATAATTATATTTGCCAACTTTATTAGCAAACTATCCAGAATGATGCGTTTGTTAAGCGTGATCTCTTGCGCCGTAATTGAATGTACGAGATTTCGGCGTCAGATATTGTTCTTCAGATATAAGTTACTCGAGAAAAATGTTTTCTCAAAGAGTTGGCATAAACTATTCTGCCTGCTTAGGAAGAAAGCAGTAACTACAACAACAACAACACATTGAGAAAAAATAAGTTAAAGATATGTCTCAATCCAATCAATTTGTCAGTTCCGAATAGGTTTGCAAATATGTTAGTACAGTGCAAACATGTTATTAAAATCGATCTCTGAAAAAAAAGTTAGCAATTTTTCTTATTTATTTAAAACCACTTTAAAATGTTTTTTAAAACAATGTATGTTCCCATGATTGAATAAATAAATGTAAATGGGCTCAAAGTTACTACATGGTTTATAGTATTGCCTATAATACCACCATCACATTACAAATTTAGAAAGCAGTGTCATTGCAGTTACTACTTCGTAAACGAGGAATATGCACTTACTGCCTTCTGTCATTGTTAAACTTTGAAAAACTACAAAGGCAGTAAGTGTTTACTCCCAGTAACTGCTACGTACAATTTGTTTTACAGCCTTTTGGTGCGTAAACGATACAGAATTTCAAGACAAACCCAACGATACCAAAAACTCAATTTTTTCTTCTGTAGGCCTAGTTACTGCCTTCTTCCTAAGCAGAGCAGTGTTGTCTGGGACTGCAGTTTTTGGATTTTTGCAAATTGGCATCGAGAAACCTACAATACCAAACTGATACTTTTAGCGCTGAATTATATACCAGGCACTCAGATTAGTTTTCCTTCTCCTAGTTACAAGGGCCTGTACTCCTCAGTGAATATACACAACTCTAAAGGCCGTGCTACAATTGAAATAACCAAAAACATTCTCACAGCCATTGCCACATCCATAGCCATTACTAAAACTCAATGTCACAATCAACATAATACAACCGGGTGTTTTGATTTATGAGCAAATAAGATTTCGTTTCACGAACGGGAAAGTTATTCGGCAAGAAATGTTAATTTGTCGTTTAACCGGAGTCAAATGTATGTTAAGATCTGTGACCGGAAGTTTCCGTTTATTTACTTGAACTTGACTAGTTACGTACTCGATGTGGATTGTGATTGGCTGTACATAGTGTCTTGCACAGAAAATATAAAAGATCTCCATCTCGCTATGCAACTATGCGATGCTAATGACTATTGGCATTTTTATGTACGACTGTGACGCACGCCATAGTTCTACAAGTAGTTAACTGTTACTTTTATTGGTATTACTATGGATATTTCCATTGTAGCACGGCCTTAAGATGTCTGTGGAACCATTAGTCTGGTAGGTGCAGGTATATCTTGTACCAGAAGGGATCAAGAGGCGAGGAACGAATTATCCAGTACCACGACCTCATAAATTGACAAATCGGTGGCCCAATTTAAAAAGAAAACAACTAAAAAAAATTGCATTTTTGAGTTTGGCTCACCAACACGTAAACAGAAGTACACTCTATCCAGTTGAAACAAAAAACACGAAAATTCTCACGTTTTAATACCGTGTGCACTAAACATTTTAAACACTTAAATAATTGCCTCTGTACTTTTGATTCGAATTAACACCAACCAAATATGTCAATTAATAGATTTTACGGTGAAACGGAAATCTTTCTATACGCATTTTACTCAAAACTGGAATTGTTTAGTTGATTCCATTTTTAACTGGGCCATCGAAATACTCTTATTGTTTTATTTCTACATGCTTTTCAATGCTTAAGGAACATAGCAGGATTTAATACAGCTTCCCTTGAAATGCGACCTCTGTTCGCCACAGTATTTGAGACCCGGTTCTAATACGTGGTTTTTTCCCATTAATTTGTGATTTATTATTTTATCTTTGTACCCTACTGAGAATGCTTAGCTGAACGATTTTTTAATCAAACTATGCTATAATAAGTTTTTTATATATGTGTCAGCGTAAATAATATACAAAAATCTGGCCACGAAACAATTTATTTAACAAGAAAATAACTAAACCTTCCTGGGTTCACGTAGAAACATTGTTTAAAAATTTTACAGCAGAACTGTTTCTTATTTTAGGATAAATCGTTATTTGTGTATAGATTAAACAAAAATATTAGCTGCACCAACTGCAAGAATACGCTACATCTGCAGTAGCTGCAATTATTTGCATGCACAGAAAACTATAGTGATGAGTAGGCCCTGTACTGCTTTACTTGTCAAAGCATCTTGTGATCATCATTGACTTATCGAAATCGCTTTTTTGGCTATAAAAATGATGCCATAATACCTTCTAGGCGTTCAGCTAATGAAAATTGTTTTATTCTTTATTTTGTACTTATAATAAATATAGGGTTAACTGACCATATATCGTGATATACCTTAATATCGCGGGAAATCACTTTGCTCGCTTCACAAAACTGGGAAGAACTTTTACACAGAGTTCACTATATTTCCCAACAAAGAACATGTATGAGTAGTTTCGGCTGTAAGTGACCAATATATCATATCACAATGAAAATATGTAACATAGCCCATTTATGTTACTGAAGTTCGAAGTAGTGTAAGGTAGGTTAAATATTAGGGTAAGGTTTTCTAGTGCAACACGTCACATCATAAAAAATCACTTATATCTTAAATTTTCTGTTTTAATAAAATGAAAATAAAACTGGAATTATTATTCACACTCTATTTACAGAAATAAAATAGTCTACTACAGTAAGATGAGTACTTGGTTCTTTGCTCTACTGGCAGAAATGAAGGCCAGATGGGTATGTCATCTACGTTAGCCTAAAATTTTACGGCCATGCTCTTGTAGTCTCCGCTGTTTCTCAGATAATTATTATTTTGAACTTAAACAAGAGCAGATATCAAAAATCTGTCTGGCAGTTTTGTTTGAAAGGGTTTTTCCGTGACAGCTAATTTTTTTTTAATCAAGAAATTATACGGTTTCGATTAAAAAGCCAATTAACCAGAATTTTGTTAATTGCACGATTAGCTAAAACCTTAGTATTTACCGCCTTGAAAAAATCAGCCTACATGGAGAAGATCATTCAAACAAAACTGACAGACGATTTTTTGATATATCAGCTCTCCTTTATGTGTAAAAAAAAAAGTAGAAACTAGAGTACATGGCCTTAATGTTCGTTACAGTATTACAAGTTAACACAATTTATAATTATTTAAATAACAGCTGGCTTCCGTAGCGTATAGTCGGCTAGGCACCAGTCTACGGTGCGAGAGGTTCGAATTCTTGCTCGGGAATGAATTTTGTGTTGTCCCTTAACCTCACTTCAACCTCGTTGTTAAAGTACCGTAAAACCCTCTCACATAAAATAATACAGTACAGATAAAAATTCTTGGTAATTTTTTGTACAATTGTGATGACCAGTAAAACAACTTTAATGAAGCATTCGTACACGACAGTCTTGACATGAGCGTTATCTCAACGTATGTAGGAAGTTTGGAAATGTTTGCAGGTATTTAATATTTCTTGGTCACGTCAGGTTTTAAAATAATCTTAACCAAGCATATCATTAAGTTAACCAAGACAATACTCAGAAATTTATATTGGTGATTTTTTTGTTTTATTTTGTTAAATTTATATTGATATTTTTTCTGTTTAGTTTTGTTGTGCCTGTAAAGGTATGAATGGCTTAGAAGAAAGAATTATAACATACTTCGGTACTAATTTCAGCGTAAAGTATATGGAAATTCTATTTCGTAAGCAAGTTGCGGACAATTGAGTGTTGACACATAAAAAAGTTCACAGTAATTAATTAGCAGGATTTCTTGTTACATTTACTTTATATCTGTAGCGTGTATTTTAACTATATATGTGATCCATTTGCGTAAATTACCAAAGACGGAACCTTTATACTTGCAAAGTCAGTTTTAATTCATCAGTACGAAATTGCATTGCGATCACAACGTTAACAGCAGATGTAATAAAAACCTATCACAGATACATCGTAACTGTAAAAATTGCATGGCATACTTTCCTTATAATTTCTATAAAAATAACTTAGTTAAAAATTTTCGCTTCTAATTCGGTTGTTTTATACATTAGAGAGAGTGTTTTATACATATGATAGTTTGCAGTGACCTAACAAATATACGGTTCAGCATACTTGCGTTGTTCAGCATTGTCGATTTACGACATAATTCTCTAATGTATAGTGTCAGTGTTAAACTGTTTCCATCGTCTCCAATTACATGATCTCAATTTGCAATAAAGACGTATTTTCCTATATTACGTTAATCAAAATAAACTTCAACAGGGCATTAGTCTACTTCAAGTAATTATTCTGTAATTTATTAATTGTGAATTATTGCTAAGCGTAATTGGTTACTGTCACAGGTTGTATGTTGACATTCAGAAAGTGTAGCTTAGCATAATGATGTAACGAAATTTTGCATTTCTTTACTATAGGGATACTGAATTTCAATATGCCTAACTTAAGTGAGTGAATCAGTTTAACCTAATTTATTTATGTCAGTAAACACTTGTTAAATATTCGTTGTTTCCAACTCAGTTTATCAATAATCAAGAAATAATTGGTGCTCCAACTCGGTAAGATTAGCAAACTTGCCTTGTATTGTGATTATTTGCACAGAATAAAACTGCGGTCTCATGTAATATAAAAGTTGTTTCTCTTCTTGTAAATTATTTGCCTGCTACCAGTAAACTGTGGTACATGGGTTTGTTCCGAAACGGAGACGATTATAAACTGTTTTTGAGCAGTATATTTGACATTGGAAAACACTAAGAGCTAGAGCTAAGAAGGCCTCTTGTAAATCTTACTAAAACTCGTGAAAGTTTAATTTGTACAGGCTTCTGTTACCTGACCAGCAAATTTTTGTTCGAAAATATAATTCACGTGAGAAAGGTTTATGAGTTCAATCTACAGGTAACATACAGAATGTGTTCTTACAAATTTAACTTATCTAGAATAGTGATCTTAAGGATTTAACAGAATTGTATCTATAAGAAAACATGTCACGCACTTCTAAACGGGGACTTCCGAACATCTTTCTAGTATGCAATTGGCCTTGAAACTTCAGCTCTGATATAAATGCACTCTAAGAAAAAAAATGCCCAAATTTAAGTACGAAGTCGATGAATTGTTCCTGATTAAAGTATTGATGGGACGTTCTACCCCGTGGTTGAAAATAGTTTACCCGCAATTTGGCAGTGGGGCAAGTTTCAACTCCTTCACTTGCTGGTAACTTAACTTGTCGTCGAGTCGTGTGTCGACTTGACGCTGAGAGGGCCAGCGGTCGCACCTGAACTGTCGTCGTGGCCGGCATCTCGCCTGCGCCCTTTGACCCCTGCCTGGCCGCAAGCATGCGGGAGCCATCGTCCTCCCTTTCTCCTTCAAGACGTCGTTGTCCGGGAGTTTGCCTCTACGTGATGCCGTGGATGCCTCGTCCACGACGGTTGATGGGGGCGGGAGGGGTGTTGTTAGTTGCTGCGGTCACCTGCCCCTAGTTGCGAGGCCATCGTGGTCATCGCTGGACAAGCCACCACCCCTTCCCGCCCAACCTTCAACGCCCGTCCTCGCCCGAACCTCGCACGACCGACCCCAGCCCCAATTTCGGCCAAGACGTGACCTGAGAAGGGAAAATTCCGCCCGTCGAGGGACGATCAAGCTTGGCTCTTTGCCGGCCCAGCTCCTACGGAGTTGTCTCCCAGAATCATGATGTCTTCTGGTGGCTAGCGAGAGTCAGAGCGCAAGTTGCGCTCTCTTACAGACCTGAGACCTTCCAAGCGCACGAGATGATTTGCGGCTAAAATATTCTTCGGAAATACAAATACAAGTTAAGCGACACTATGTAAATAGTACTGCTTTCATCCGCAGACCACCAAATTAGAGCCGAGTATTTCATAACTCACTTTAGCTGGCTAGATTTGAAGCGCTCACCCAAAAAATTTAATTTCTGGAAAGTGTAGCAAACAGTCAAACGAAATCAGCTACCATAGCTTGATTGACGTTCACTCAATATGCATGCTGAGTTGATGGCCAAATTTAAAATTTTAAACATCATTACCACTATAGTTGGTATAATCACACCATAAAATTCTTAGGATCAGGCAAAACGTGTAAATTCCTTACGATGTAAATGTCCAAACAATCACATTCGTTCGCTAGGAGTACCGTGTAGGATAAACCTAAACGAAACTGCACACTTATCACTTAAACACTCTCTTCACAACTACCTGCTCAGAACAGTGATGTGACCTACAGCAAGCAGTACTTACACCAGAAGTGAAAAGCATTATTTGAAGTTTGTTTTCTTTTAAATTACACAGACAGTGGGAAAAAATTACATGGTTTCGCTTTAAAAAGAACAGGCGTGACCCGCTACATGCAACAGATGAGGAATTAACCTTAAGGGGTATGGAAAGATAAGATGTCGAGCGAATGACTCGATCGTCAATAAAATTTGAACTTATCATCATAATTCGACGGGATGTTTTTGGCGAGTAGATATTTTATTAGCGGACGTTTATTTATGTAACACCGGCGGTAGTATGCTTTGCTTTCGAGTAAAAAATTAAAATCGGTATTTAGAAAAAAATATTTTTAATCATTTTTAGTACGATATACCCAGGACTCTATAATAATCAATTTTCAAAAATATTCGGATTTTGATTTTAAAATTATTTTAAAATTCGTAAACCTCTGCGCAGAGGTTTTTGGAGCGTAAAATTGTTTTAAAATAAAAAACGCAAATATTTTTTTTAAATTTGGTTATTATAGAGTATCATTGCAACGAAAATTATAAAAAGTTACTTTTCCATTTTTATGGATTTTGTGCCTTCAATCCCTTAAATTTCTAACTGCCGATTTTAACTTTTTACTCGAAAGCAGAGCATACTACCACTCAGTGTTATATAAATAAACGGTCGCTAATAAAATATCTACTCACAATAAAATCCCATAGAATTATGATGAGTAGTTCAGATTTTATCTATGATTGAATATTCCAGTTACTCGCTCGACATCTTACCGTTCCATACCCCTTAAACATAACGGCATATTAAAAAAATAATAAAGTCTATAATTTTATATGGACGAACGGGTTTCAATATGTATAATGATGTAAAGATGATGTTTTGGTTTGACAGAAATTTGGTTTTTAACTGAAATCGTGATCGAATTAGTCTACTTTATGTATCTTAGTATTTTAAATAATTCCAAATATTGTCAATAGTTAAATTAATCAACTCTCGATACGCATTACGACCAAGTTTTTCATTTATAGGTCTAAAGTGTTAATTAACTTTGTACAAAAATTAAGTTCAGGTTACCTTCCTCGTATATTTTATTAATTTTTGGGTCCAATTATACTTAATAGCTATAATTTTCCGTAATAAAAGTAATCATCGCCTTAATGGCTTTATTAACCGTTATACATTCGATATCATGGAGATTTTTAGAGTATCATTTTATGCACGCTTTAGTGAATCCGAGTTTCAGGTTAGGCACACAACGTAAAAAGAAGTGAAAATCTACCTCGCCAATGTATATGAGTGTCAGGGAAAATGGTGTAATTATTTTTACACAAAAATAAAATGTACCGCTCGAACATATTTTTTGGATACAGGCGGTTGTAAACAGATGTTACTTGATCCATAATAGAAACTGTGCCATTTACAAGTTCAAGTATGGTGGGCCTAAGTGTCCTTTATTACATGTGGGCGAATAGCTTACAATTCTGTACATGATGTTCTGTAGTGTTCGTTTGCGTACAATATCAAATGTAACTATTATTTCCTATTTCACCGAAGCAGCTACGTCAACAGCATACCGACCGATTCGAATTATCAGGGTCTCCGGTCTAAGAGAAACTATTTTAAAATAAAATCCATGGCATTAAGGCTGCTACGTCAATCTGAAACACACTGATTTCAACGTAGCCGGTGTGTCAGTAGCTTGTAGATGAAAAAAGGCGTAGATATTTTATTTAGGAACTACTCAAAAAAAATTACTCCATTTTTCTAAAAAAAAAAGTTTCTATTAAGTTTTACTAAATAAAATTGTAAAATGATTCGCTGTTAAGGTAATTAGAGCCTAAGTTACATCGTGTACTTCGTAATTTATATATGAACACACACGCATAAGTATTAATTAATATACTTGTGTGTTGTGTATTTATAAGTTACTGGTTTAATTTTTGATTATGACAGCTGAAATTTCACTTCTGTATTATAACCATTTTTTTTCGTTATTACAAAGCATTGAAATTACTATGAACAAATACACGAACAAGTTTAGGCTAAGAGAAGTTTATTTTTGCCAATTGTTTTTTGCAATCGAATTAGTATGTGTCATTCATGTGTGAATGTAAATTATTTATTTTATTTATAACTGTTGAAGGAAAGCGTCCTTGTGAAAAGTTCATTACTGACTATGTGCTACAAATATATGTATTTTTTGTTATTTTTAATTATAAGCTTATAAGCATGTTATATATACTGCATCTGCAAGTCTTTTTGACGTAATGTCCCATCAAAACAAATTGGCGTAACTAGACTTATTCCGTGATAACTTATGTTATTTGCAGGTCATTCATTTAATTATAAATGCAGTTTAACCATTATTTACTCAAAGGTCTAAATTAATGACATATCGATTAATTTATATCACGCGTTTATGGAATACTGTGGCAGTTTTCGGTGAGCTTAAACTCCAACGCATTGTGTATTCTTTCTGCTGTGTTTATTTTTTTTGTGTTATCATGTTTGTAACAATTGAAATTTTTATTATATGAATTTACGTTGTTTAGGACACCTGACTGTACGTAAGTAACAAGTAACGTGAATTAAAATTTGGTTTCCTGGAAGATATAATTGAAACAAAACGTATTTTATTTCTGTGCTGCGTGAGGGGCATACGTGGCTATACATGTTTCTTGTCTGCTTGACATGTGTTTTTCGCTATCACTATAATTATTAGGGCTAACGGTTGTATTATTTTTTTTGCAGAACTAGCAAATGTCAGCAAAGGTATATTTATGTTCAAAAATAAAACCTACTGCAGACAGAGAGTAATAAATATACACCCAAAGAAAACTGCTTTTGAATATCAGGCAGCTACTTACTTCAACAATCTGAACAATGAGTACTAAATTGGAAATAATGTTTTTACAATTCCTTTGTTGCAGCTTAGATATTATAGTCCGTCTCATGTAAGAATTCCATTTCTTGATAGTTGTGATGGCATGCATTTTTTAAGCAGCTCCCATGTAAAACAGTTTTTGTATCTGCAATATTTGGTTTATGTACAAATTTACTCGGCTGACTGTCCAATTTGTGCAATCAATAAGTCTACCTTACATAAGATTTCTAGCTTTTGACAGTTCTGAAGACAGGCATGTATGTACAGCTCTACAACAACGCACTTGTGATTTTCACACACCGTAGTTTGCCAGTCTACAACCAAATACGTTCCATTATCATACATACCGTAGTTTGCCAGTCAGCTTAATTTGCTTGTACAGAAATCATTTGCGGTAGAGGAACACGTTGCTTTTTCCATTAAAACAGCTGTAAAACGGATACCAACGCAACTGTCAAAAATTGTAATTCTTACGTGAGACGGACTACATTATGTGGAGACGCGTACAGTTGTACCGCAACCCGTAAAGTTGTTTCTAGAACCTCCTTGTCGATGTAATATGACTTATAAAGTACTATGTGAAGTGTTTATCAATACTTTGACGTTCAAATAAGAAAGGGCACATTTTTCTCTGTACTGTGAATTCAGTTGTAACTGAATTGGCGTTTTTCCTGTATTTCTATGTAAAGAGCGAAATCAGTTATACTGTGACAAGACAGCATGGTGTCATAATAATAATTGAAAATAACCTTTGATGTATCTCTACGGTACTAATTTTGTGGCGACATTGATCGAGATCGTAATATCTGTATTTCAATATGCTTCTAAAAACACAAATTTTTATGCACTGTAAAAAATTTTCGTACTTGTACAAACAATATTATTTCGATTAGTAAGCAGTAAGAGTAAACAAAGTCACGTTACACTTGGTTCGTTCATCAGAAGTGGTTTTCTTAAAGGCTGACTGCAATTTACAGGGGTAAAATTAAATTCAACAATGGTTCATTACTCATGACAACTTATTTTATTATTGCGTTGTTGTAATGTTTAGAAAGTACTTTTTATCGAAGTAAACATTTATTACATTTTTACTGTGTTGTGCTACATAATATAGAAAAAGTAACCTGAATTTGAAGCCGACGGAAATAGTTCATGGTCCGACGCCTTAGTGTCTGACCTGCAAAGTCAGATACGTTATGGCGTCTGAAAATAATGAATTTACACTGAAATACAATGAAAATCACATATTTCTTTATTTTGAACTATTTATGTTTTTTTAAATTATTGTGGGTTATTATTTGGTATTCTTGCTGCAATGAAGTTTAATTTTCTGTATGGAAAGGCTGTTTTTGTTTTCTCCCTTTTTATTAAAAATGATATTCGGCAAGCAAGCAATAAAATACGTGTTAACGTTTCTAACCGCCTATAGGCTAAGCATACTGCCCATGCGTAGTTAGTTTAAGCCAGTGATAAAACACTCATGCAACGTTTGAGAATACCAATAAGACCCAGATAAGATACGAGCTGCTCCTAAACCCTTATAAGAACGTTTAGGAATGCCGGCCTTAAAAAAGTGTTTAAATTTACACTTATTATTATATTTGTTGCTACTCAGGTTCTTTTCTGAGAAGCGATTCTGTTTCACCATTTTTATTTTGATACGTAACATACTTTATGAAAAATGAATAAAGAGTTTAAAACCTCTTGCTTTTCTTCTCTGTAAATAACAGTCATAGTATTTCGTTACATGTGTTTTAACTCTGTCCCCAGTGCCAGACCCTTGCATGCAGTATACTTCCCAAATCCCGACATTCAATTGTAGTTCAAGTAGGCGAGGCGAGCGGAGATGAATGCTTCCATTGCTCGATATCCAGTTCGAAATAGGCGGAGGAGCGAAGGGATATTTTGTTATTCACGACGTGTTTCGTGGTTGGCAGGCGTGGTGCGTAGCGGGAAAGCCACCCTCCCCTCCCGACACAAATGCGAGTGCACGGAATCACCTCCGAGCTCACCCCTTACAAACTCCCTCCTTCAACTCCTCCCCTGAGCTTGCTATCAACACGATGTATGGGCGCATCGCTGTTCAACTGTCAAGAAGACGAACTCCCGATCTTGTTCCACCCAACTCAACCTCCCCACCCACCCACCCCAGAAAAATAACCTTCAATATATATATTTCCCTCCTTCGCGGAATGGAGATTGTGCGTGTGTATTGACGATATTATTCTGGAAGCAATCTGGTGGAGAAAACACTGGCGGAAGGCTAAAGCTGGGAGATATCCGAATGCATGATCTGTAGGAAGTTGTATACATCATTTTAGGCGGCTGCGAGACGATTCTGTTCAAAAGAAGCGGATGGGTGGAAACGTTGCAAGATTGTGCATTTTTATCACACGATATATGAAATATTATCCGCCCCATCGTTTCTTTGAGTCTGGTTTTCAAGTGAAATGGGAAATATTGCCACGTTTACTGCTACAGACTGGATGTGCTTTTGTCCATGGTTACTTCTACCGTCCATGTAAACTGTGTGAGTACTCTTACACCGTCTGTCAGTTGCGGGTTTACGAAGAAAGTTACAAGTTTTGTATGAGCGAATGCAGTTGTGGGTCATGTGCGCAATATCTCTCAATTTGAAAGCAGAACTTATACAGTACTTATAGTTTAACGTTGAGTTTTCTTTAGTCATGCTGTAGACTGTATTTGTACACTCCGTTTAAGTCATGACATGAGCTTTGATTGGATTACAGTTTTATTAACTAACATTTATAATAAGGACTGTCTACTTTGCTTGCAGCCACAGGATTTGAGGGGGGGGGGATAATGTTGTAAGAAAATGTGGTGATGTATGTGTGTGTGTTTGCATATATACGTGTGTGTGTGTTTTGGTATGTATATACATACCAACACACACACACACACACACTATACACACACACACACACACATATATATATATATATATATATATATATATATATATATATATATATATATATATATATATACACACACATAATCTTTCAAACTTCAAATGTTCAATATATTTGTAAACAAATGTCAATATAGAAATTATTTAAAAAATAGTATGCCCTCATATTTTTTTAAACATATGTTAATACTATACACAAAATGAGTCGCTACTATATGCTTACTCGACGGGAGAATAGTCGCTAGGAGAAATAATTAAGGAAACATAATGCAACATTCGACCTAATGTGATTCATGAAGACGGTAGACAAAATTTAAGGTGGAGATTGAAAATGTGTAAATGTATCACAGAACGATAAGCAGTATCGACATTAAGAAAATGGAACGTCATGCGCGACTGCCTACCTCCCTGCATCCATAATTCCACTTACATCTGAACATGTGATTTCTGGCAAATGTTTGGAGTTGGAATTTACTCTCAAGGTGACCTTATTTATTCAGTTTTGCTTACTGATTTCTTATATGATATGTCAAATCGCTGTAACGTATTGCCACACAGTCCTAATCAATACCGACTAGCCAAACCTTGTTTAATTCATTTAAGGGATCCTTATCTGGGTTACTTGTCTTTATATAATTTTCCTCTATACGGATTTACGTTCTTTAATGACATGCGCTTGATATTTAACCATAATTTTTTATTCTTCACCTTTGAGGCAATTTTCCTCCCGCACAAATAGCATTACTCCCAATATTGCATGTGTTTCCCTAATTATATACACTCAATATTGCACTCGTGCCGGGTTAACCTACATAAACGACTCACCCTGTATTTAAAATGATTAATAGTGAACATAAAACAGGTACGAAAATGTCATGCGTATTTTTCCAGAATTTTGTATGAAAATACTCTGCCTGAAATTGACACAATGCAAAGCTATTTATTTAAAATTGATTATCTGTTTACATTTCGTTGGTGCAAGCTGAATGGGCAAAGCCGTAACTTGCGCTTTATCTGAAAACCAGGTGTCACTGAATATGATTTGTGAATTGATTGTCCACATACAATGAAAATATGTATTTTATAGGCCTGCGTGGACTTATTATATCAGTCTAAATATTTATCTAACAAATATCGTGGTAACACTTGATTTGCAATGGAAGAATACAGTTAAGGAAGAAAATTTTTTAAATTACGGAATGCGTTTCTTTTTTATTTTTCTTGCCGGACAATGCCGCTGGTCGAGCAGTTTTCTCGGGGATATCCCGTGTCTTCGCCTCTTCATTACGGCACTACTCCATACTCACAACATGTCAACCCTCACCAGCGCTAACGACTTAATGCTAAGTGCTGGCCAAAATCGTATTGCTTCCATTCTATTATTTTCTTTTGTGTTAATTGTAGACCAGAGTTGTACAAGAATGTTAGTGTTAATGTAGTACTTCTGTAATAGTTTTTCATGACACAATTTTGACAGCTACAATCGCAAAATTCATGATGCTATTTTTTTACAATGGACGACTGTTAAATCATTTACAGATTTATTTAATACCGGTTTTTTATTAAATTTTCGTAAATCCAGGCGAAATGCTGCAAGATATATAAATAAGTCATTCCAGAAACAAATAACATCTCTGACAATGTCTAAAGTAAGCTCCTAATAAATGGAAATATTTGATGAACGCTATGTGTACCTGCACACGTCTATCGTATTTCATAATAGCGAAATTTGAAGTGACTACCTAAGTAATGTTTACTGTGAAAGGTTATAAAGTAATTCGGCTACTTAAGGGCTTAAATTGACGGATATAGCCTATAACTAACCAAACTGTGACACTAAATTGCACGTTAGTATTGTTGAGCCACTTTTGCAATAACATTCTGTCCTTATACTTTGGACAATTTATTAGTTCTTGCCACTTAGTGGAAGTCAAGATTGATTTCAAATTTGGCGAAACTGAACATACTAAACTCTGTAAAATTCCAGACATTATCTAAACTAATTTACTAAATAATAATTTATTCGTGTAAAGTATGGTGTGTCATCAATGACTTGTAACTTTAAAAGTTATTTTAAAACAACAATGTGAATTATTAACTTTGTTAAAATGCTAGAAGACATCCATATTGTGAAATAAATTGTAACTTTAATCACTTACCTAGTATTGCCCAAATATAGCTAAATTAACACATAATAGACGTAGTAAAATCAAGCCTAATTTACTCAACGAACTAAGTTTAATTATCATGCTTATTTGTAAGTCTCTAATGGCTATTAAGTTCAAGATTAGTTTTCTAATCACTTAAGTGCAAACTTAGAAAAAGTTGATTATGATTTAATTCAAACTTCCCGGGAGAATTAAGTTGTAATGCAGATATTCTACGAAGTAGATGGCATTAATTGTAGTTACCTCACAAAAAATCTACAACATAAAACTTTTTCTTTATAACAACACAAATTTTGCTCTAACAACACAAATTTTGCTCCCGTAAATTTTTTTAAACATACGCTATTGTAAAGTAATTTTGCTTTCAAGAAATTTTTTGTTTGGTGTTCACAACAATGGTACGCAAATTTTGTGTTGCTATAAAAATATTTTAGATACACGTGATGTTAGCTTCGCGCCGAAAAAAATATTATTTTTTTACTACAACGAAAATAAATCTTTTGTTGAGAAAAAAATTTTAATACAATATTATGTAACGCCAATGTTTTTTCCATTATTGTTAAGGGGTATTGATCCCTACCACCTTGGATTTATCTGTTTCTTCTTGATTTTTTCTGTTTCAGTAGATGTATCAAAATTTTTGTCACGACAAAGCTTAGATACAAACTTAATCGATTTTCTGTAATTGCTGGAACCATAATATATTCATTATTTTGCAACGGGAATCAGCTGAAAAGGAAAAAATTGCTATATTTACGGGAGCGACTACAGAGGCCGCAACATTAACAGAAACAATGCCATATTGATTCCAAAAAGTGAATGAAACAATAAACTAAGCCTTGTCAGCATGAAGAAAGTAAAACATTGTGTCTATTCCCTGATTTATAAGAAAAACCATAAAACCTATCTGACAGGGATCAATGCCCCTTAAAGGCAGATTTCAGTATATGAATAAAGGTAATTTTAATTTATTTTTAATGAAAGCGTCGAATCGTTTACAATGTTGAAACCAAAATGTTTTCATTAAAAAAAATGAACAAAGCAGAAGTAATTAACAGCGCTTTGTATGCGACTCTTCCCCAAGAGACCCCATAGTAATGACTTGAAGTAGTCTTGATCACGTTGAATATTAGACCTCGTCGTTTTATATTACTCAAGCTTTACGCTTTTACTAGACCCTGCGGCACTTCCTTCCTACTCTTGTATTGCCAATTGAAGTCTTGAAACGTCAAATTAATTCAGGCATCACAGCAACAAACTGCTTGACGCTGTGTGAACATTAATGCGGAACTGTGTTCAATATTTTCCTGTGCTTATTTAACAAGTAAAAAAAACTCGACTTTCTGTTTTCTCTGATAGCTCTCTGCAGTCAGCTTCTATTGCCTTCCCTTATTCATAAAAATGCAAATACTCCTAATACTATCGTGAAACATAGCAAACTGCAACGACATATCTGATTTAGAAACACGAAATTATAAAAAATAAAAAAGAGGCAAAAACCGACAACACTATATTAGAAAATGTAAATATGACACAGATGCTGGCACACAGTTAATATGGATTTATTCTGAATAATACAGTAGAAATGCTGCCAAAAATGATATGACCACGAAGTAGGTAGATAAAACTTGCAATTCACATATCTCTTGAAGTCAAACAATTACTTTTATTTATAAAGTACATTTTAATTTTTATTTTCCTAACAGTTATGTATAATAAAATAAATATGTTACTGAAAATTTTAACTACAGCTGAATTGAACTATGACGCGGTTAGTATATTTCTTTAAGTCATTCCCAAGGGAACCCTTGTTTCTGCGTACAAGTAACTTATAACACAAACAGTACCATTAACATACCATAAATTGTTATTTATATTGAAAATTCCTAGTTATTGTGAACGTAAAACTGTCATATATCTTTTAAGATAATTTCAAACGGTAACAGCGTTACGTTTATATTTTCAACAAAACTTTCTTTGCTTCGAGAAATTTACCGTTATATCGAGTCGTTATGTAGATATATTGTAAGGCGTTAAAAAACAACAGTTTTTATTTTTTTTAAACCGAGTGCAATTTATAAACTAACTCACCGTGCCTTAAGAGGTTGCAAGGAAAAATGTTTGGCTATAATATTTCACAAGATAAATACCTGAAAAGCTGTAGAACGACTGGCGATAGTCATCAATTTCGACTTTCTTTCTTACTTCACGAGCTCATCACAAGTTTCCACTCGGTTACATCTTGACCGTTCTATATGCTTTTGCGGTTGCTGGCTTGATCCCAGTTGGCCCTTACAGTTGCTGTGATTTCTTGACGATAGGTCAGCTGGTGTGTGCAGGAGCAAGGACAAAACTTGTGTGTGTGCGCGCAGCTATATTGTTTTTCTTTCCCCTTTATTGGACGCGCAGTGAACTGTACCCTGGGAATAAAAGGGAGAAAAGTAAACTCTGACCACGTGATGGAACTCCTACGCTACACGGTTTCATGGTCGGTGGAAATACAAAGTCACTGTATTTTACTTTATCGTTCGAACAAAATATAGTTTACATGGTTAGTTAGTACATCCTCTCGCCAATATCAATGTATGTAAGAAGAGTCAGCATTTTTTAAAAATATAATTTGGCTAACATACATAAGAATATACAGTAGGCCTATATGTGGAAATACGTGTGTACGCTATTGTAGGGTGAATATGTGGGCAAATTTCGTTAGGTGATTTCGGATTTCTTGTGGAAAATTTAGTTGTTTAAGTATATACATATATGGAAACAGAATAAGGCAGATTTAAGACCCTGAAAATTAAATTCCAAAAATTAATTTTCACATAGACAAATAACCACCCATTTCAAAACAATTGACAATGTAGAACGCCCTGGCAATAGACGTACCCATATCATGAATTATTGCTTATTCGCGAGCTATATTTATTGTTGACAGGAAAGTTTCACCAGTAGAGAGAGTGGCTTACTCTGTAATTTTTCATTAAGACAGAAAACATAATTAAATGGTTACACCTTGGTTGAAACTCTCGGTAACGTCAAACATTACTCGGAGACTACTAAATAAATTAACTTTGTTTATAATACGTTACAGTCATCAAAACTTCAAACTTTAAGCTCACATTTGCCGCATTATTCGATTTACTCAGAAATTGTCCTGAATTTTTTCATCTTCATTCCGCAAAAAGAAGTGGTAACGAAGGTTTTCTGTACAGTTTTAATTATGTAACCTTCATACATGTAGTAAATGTATGTGACCCTCAATATACATCACCAAAATTATGAGATTTAACTGAGGCGTGTACAATAAAAAAACAAACATTTTACTTAATATTATGTAACACTATATTTTATTTGTTTATATAGTTTAAATTTTTAAGAGAAACGTGTCGTTATATGTACTCTAAAATATATATATAAACAAAAAAATTTCAACTTAAGTATATTTGTTCTTTAAAATAAATTATGCATACTCTTACACAATTTGAAAAAGCTTAGGCCTGATTAAAAAATACCAAACAATGAATTGTTATTTACATAAGGCGCATCTCAGGCAGTAGGACATGAGGAAATGAGTTCTACCTTGAATATTAGGGTTTTATTTTGTGGTACACTACACGATACCTGAGATGAAAACCAAAACATTAAAAATAACTATCGATAATAATGACAATATGCATCCATATTATTTCTCAGATAATTACAGCGTTTTATATGTTGCTTAAGATATAGGAATCATATTTAGAAATAATACTTTTATAAAACTCTGTATATTAACTGTAGCTTTGTCAATTCGTGGACGCAATCGACATACTTTGTACATTGTTAATATTTTTCTTGCAATACTTCGTTGTGAGGCATTACAGTCAAACAAGTTTGCATTAAAGACCAGGGATAACGTTCCTAATCCCCGAAACGTGGGTATTTTTTACGAAAATAAGGCGGACTTTTATCGGCGAACACAATTAAATTGTGAATGTTTAAGAAGACACGCCAAATTGATTAACAATACTATAATTACGTAAATATATAAATACAAGAAAGTATGTAACAGGATGTTACCAAAATCCGATGCAATTCTGAAGAAATATAACCGTAAATTTCCTAGTATCGCTAACAAAATCAAAATACTGTTACGATTTTGGTAACTCCAGCTTCTGTAAGCCTTGTTTGTAAACCCATAAAGAGTCAGTACTTGCTGATGTTACTCAACATTATTAAAAAAAAAAAAAAAAAAAAAACTTTAGCCTGTATTTCAGGGTTTCAGCTTTTTATATGTTATTCACGTAGAATGTTTGTAATATTCCAAAAACCTCGCATGTTTTGCTGTATTATGACTTCTTTAAGGGGTTTATTGCAAACAATTTTCTCTTCTAAGACCTACATAAAAATTGTTGTATCTAAAACCATCTTAAATTAGTTGCTTTGATTCTATGCGCATGGTATGTAAATAACAAAACTTCCACTGCCACATTTCTTTATTGACATTAAGGTTTCCAATTAAATCTGTTCAAAATATTCCGCATTGATTTAACGAATAAATCTTGATGTATAAATGTGCTGTCGGTAGAAAGAACTACGATTTCAAAATAAAAATTATCCTAATCTAATTACACATTCATATCACAAGGAATAAGTTCAGAACTTAAAAAAAAAAAATTAATTAAATATCGGTGTTATTTCAACCACGTACATGTATGCCTATATCAAAATTAAAATACTTTGTGAAGGCCCTGCGTGGGGTTAAACGTGCCTTTCTCCTCGAAAGTAAACGTCTCTTAGGAGAATATTCCTATCTCGCAGTGTTTTAATTATTGCGACCCAGTTGAAGACCGACCGCCGCTGCGATAAGAATACATTTCCCTTAGGACGGTAACAATTTGTCAGGCACTCGTCCGCCATCTGGGGGGGTAGAACTCAATTTCCGGCCTTCTCTTTTGTTCCGGTCGCGCTGTCTTGCAGCAGTGACGTCGCGCCGAGTACCAACTTTCCAACATCTACCCCCTCCCTCTCCTCTGTCATCCCTCCAACCCTCGCATAATTTCATTTCTTCTCCTGCTTAATTAACGTTTGGCATTTGTTTTATGAAAAGAAAGCTGCGCGAGGAAACCAGTTACACAGCATAAGGTTCGTATTATGGCAACCTATGCATGTCCGAGACTTTACTTTTAATATTTAAACCGTCCATTGAAAAATCTTACAGATAATTTCAATATGTTATACCAAACGTATTTCTCCTAAAATACTACATTTTCGCTAACACTGAGTAACATTACATCTGTAGCGGCTTACACGCAAATATTTATATTTGAAAGACTATTTACATAAATAATGAGCGCCAAAATAACACCAAAATTTAAAATCAATAGCGGATATTTTGCTTAAGAATTCTTTGAGATTCTGCGATGCTCGTATTTCAATTACAAACATAAATAAACTCAAAATTTATCACTTTTTACACCTATTGTCACACATAATAATTTTTAGAATAATCGCGTATATAACACACATTTGCAAAATAGATCAATACATATTATACCCAACGGACTTTGCTATGTCATGCATCGGATTAAATAACGTAAGAAAATGTTCAATATTTTAAAATATGATATTGTGACCCCCTGCCCCACCACAGGAGATTTAATTTTAAAAACGTAAGTAGGAAATCTTATATTTTATTACAGATTCCAAATCTCCGGAAACAAATACGTATCCTTTAAATTAACAATTTTATTTTCGGTTTAATTAGATGGCGCATTAATATATATTAAAAAAACTATATTGAACTATAAAACTGTGTTGTATAGAGAAAAATGCATTTGTAAACTATTTAAAATTTCCGTAAATTCACGGTAATATTTACAGAAAAGTGTTGTAACTATTCGGAAGTTGCTTCTGTATTTTTTTGTTTACGGAAATTTGTTCGTATTACCAGTTTATGGTTGTGCTGACCGTAACGTTCCATAAATTTATGGAAATATGTTTCTATAATTTTAAAGCATATTTTACTGTGGTTTTTTAATGCTGGTATTGATGATCATTACGACTCCTAAAGTTAATGTGCATGCACACTGGTGCGAAACAAAGAAAAGCCTAGACAATGTAAGATAATAGAAGCGAAGCGCTGCCTCCTTGTTGTCCACACTTTGCCGCGAGCGAAGAGAAGAGACGCGGATTGACAAAAGGCCGAACAGCCCAGTAATTGACTGAAGTGTTCCGAGGAGGCCACACAGCTTCTATTCTCACTTCACCTACCCTGCAGTGGGAGGCCACATGCCACAACATGGAACTTATCACAGCTGGAAAAAAAATTGTACCTCTGCTCTGTCTACAGAATAAAATATTTTTTCTCATCATGATACTTATAAAGTTCTTTAATATCAGGATGTCAAAAACAAAAGTTGTATTTTATAAAGTTGGTGTCTTACCACTGCATGGAACTCTCGTACTGACTATATTGTCACTCTGGTACAATGGTTAGTGTGTCTGCCTGGAGATCATCAAATTCGTGGATTCGAATCCGGGCAAATTCGAGAAATATTTCCGATTAAAATGACACTTCAAAACCTCGAGGAAACGTAGCAAATGAGAGGAATTCGTATTTCTCGAAAATTTATTGACAGTATTATAAAAATTTTTCAACTATTTGTGAAGAAAACAGATTGTCTGTAATTTTATGGAGGATTCTGTTATCAAGCAATACCGAGTGTCCGTTATTTTAAGAGGATTGATGTATAATGTTTTGCCTGTACTTTTTCGTAATTTCACGGACATTTTTCTAACAGTGTAAAACAACTTGTTTTGGGTGAGTCAGCTCGTTTCTCACCAATAGGATGGTTGTTTTAAGTGAGTCCATTTGCTTCTCGCTATCGGGGTGTCTGTTTATTTACACAAAATGCTCAGAAATGTTGCTCGCCACTTCGACAGATCTGAGTAGTGTTTCCGGTCTAATGTGCCCATATGCATTGGTGATATACTGAATAATGTAAATCACGCATTGTAGTCTATTCATTATAAACTTCACTCTTTAAGTAACACCACAAAGAAAAGTGCCAAAGTAGGATAAGCTGATCTTGGAGGGCAAAACACTGGATAGATTTTTTCGATCCACTAACGATTATACACGCGAACTAACACTTCCCATGCTGCTACAGAATAATGTGCTGGACAACCATCATGTTTAAAACACATTCTTTGTCCGAAGTCCAAGGGCAGGTCTTCAAGCAACACTGGAAGATCGTCTTCTAACATTGTTCTATATTTATCAAGTTGCCATCGATAAAATAAAATTACCACTGAAACTGTCACCCATTATTTAACACTAAACATTTACATTCCACGGACATGAAGTTCAACTTGACATAACCAGTGTGGGTTCACCATATTCAAATAATACACGTGTCGAGTAATCGTAACGTGGCTCGTAAAAGTCGACTTGTCAGCGGTCAAATACTCTAGCAAAGATACTGGAGCTTGTCTGTATTTGCTGAAGCGACCACTAGCAAAATATTTCTTGGATCTGGAAATCATTGCCCGTAAGTTCCTGATGGAGAGATATATGAAACGGGTGATATTGTCTAGGTTTCAAAATTTGGCAAAAAGTAGTACAATTCCTATTAATTGCCGAGTTATAATGTGGCAGCCATGATTAATTGCAGCTAAGATTGCAATTTCATTATTCTCTCCAGCGATTGTTCTCAGACAGTTCCTATTTCGGGTTTTTACAGTTCCCTAGGTGGATAGTTGTTGATTTAAAAAAAAGATGAGCTTAGTCACACCCTGTTTGGAAAACGTTGAGCACAAAGTGATACAACAATATCTACAATCATGCTGCTTTCTCCGTAAATATTTTTCAATTTTCTCTTCGTTATTAATAGCCTGCATTCTAACTAACAACTCACTCATGTAATTAAATAACGCAAGAAATTATGTTTGAAGTGTACTGTACATGATTAAATCAAGTCAAATAATGAATGAATGGTTCAAAACTGATTATCATAGTTGAGTCCTCGACACCCAAGCCTTGGTCACAGGGCCATTTGCATGTACACGACAAAATTGTTAACTATTATGGTACAAAAGTTTTGATTTTCCAACGTTCATGTACTTGATATCAGATTACGTCTATTACCGCGCCATCTATCATGTAACAAAAAAGGAAATTATATTAAATACGAAAGTTACGTATTTTATTCCGCAGAATCCAAACAAGAAATAAATAATGTGCGGTTCCTATTTAAGACTCAAAGGTTAATGTCCTCTTCAATTCTCTTGTGCTTGGGCAGGAAACCTACAAAAGTATCGCCAGACAGGCATTTTTAGAATTTTACTTTTTTTAATCCGGTGCTTGGTTTCTTACATAGATCTTTGTCTCAAGATAAAAATACTTACGCGGTGTGCTCTATATTTAGTATTTATACTGTATGCATATAATTTATATAACACACATGTAATACAAACATTCATATATTCGAACTTAATTGCTGGATTTTTTACATGTAGAACAGACAAATCCATTAGGCCTGAAAAAAATTATTATATATTCTCGTAGAATAAATGTATTAATTTTGTATCTACTATTTGCATTAAAAACAGAAATAAACATTTTAAATTTAGAGCTTGTTTTTTTATAAGATTTCGGAGAGTGGCCTCATGTATGTTTTTAAAATATAAACTCGCTCTTGCTACATGTGAGTAGTTATCGAAGGTTCGAACTCTTCTTTCCGTTAAATTGTGAGTTACAGGCGTGGTAGAAACTATCAAGAAACAGTAGCGGTGTTACAGATTCTTTCAGCGCGGACATCTGGGTGGACCAGAACTGCCACGGTATCTCTACTAAGCGTCGGTGCGCCTGAAGGCGGATAGCCCGCTCCAAGGCTGGCGTTGATAGATGGGCGAGATTACGGCCGTGAATGGCCTAGCAGCGGAGGTGGCCGACTATGATTTAAGGCTCCCCTCCGGGTGTTATGAACTCCGCTCCTTGCCGCACTATGTACTTATACCATTATCGACTGATATTCTAGCTTGCACTCGTGTGTAGGTGCATGCGAAAGTATTGGCGTGTGCGCAATAAAGAGGGGGGGGGGGGTTGTTGGTATTTTTGGCTCTGCTTGGGTGGTAGTAAGCAATTAGTTAGTAATTTAAGTCGTAAACAGTTCCTTGAGCACAGTGTAAATAAATTTATCTAACTAGATTGGTTCGTGTGTGAAGGGGTGTCATGTGGTCCCATTTTATGTTATGTTATGTTATGTTAAAAAATTGATATATATATATATAGCTATTTTATATTCTATATATATATATATATATATATATATATATATATATATATATATATATATATATATATATATATATAGCTATTTTATATTCTAGCCTCTTCCAAATATTGAAAAAAAAAATTGTAGGCATAAAGACTTTTTAAAAATTGGTGAAAAATTTTAAAATATATTACGGAAATAAGTAAACAGCATAGGCCTATATTTCATAACTTCGGATATTCTACATTTAACGAAGATGAATACCAAACGTGCTTATCATGACTGCTATTAACTTTGACAAACAAGCGTGTAACCAAACTGTGTTCGTGACATGGGTTTATGAATATAATAACGGTTACCTATTACCAACCTTTGTATTGTGCAAGGATTCTGAATACGTAGAAAATTTTAGTTAGTCATAATTTCAGTAAATGTTTTGCAAAATTATTTTGTGGAAGTGTACGTAAACACTAGGCTATATACTCATGAAGTAGACCTCTGTTATGTTACTTTTGTAATATAATTTTTTTTATCCATTAAAAAAATCAATGTTTGATTTAAGATACGAAAAAAGATAATGGTTTATAACTAGGCATCCCAGATTATGGTTAAAAAAACACTAGTACCAACTTGTTGCTGTTCCTTACGTGCACATCTTCAGCTCTGCTACATGGCCTGTGTTTCGATGTTTTTTTTTTATTACCTCTCAGCGCCTTGGAGTTCCACCGATAATCACACACGTGTACTGGCTTATTAACCTTATTCTTATTGGCACAGTCAAATAAGATACGCCTCTGCATCAAGATATGCTGTCAATAATAACTAAGCAGATCTACATAGCTACACGTAAGCTGTTGAAAATACCTGGCGCAAAATTATTTTTGCCAACTGTTAAGATCTGTTTTGATACCTAACATATGCAGTGCGTGTAGACATGAAAAAGTAAGATGTAACGTAAGTGTATGTAAATATTTTTAGTTGCAAAATCTTACTACGTGACAAAAAGAGACATGACTTTATAAACGCCATGTTTCACAGTTGGTGATGAGTTCACAAGTCTTCAGAAAAATATGAAATATTTTATAAGACAACAACTTGTGTTGGCTTACTTCTCATAGTAGATTCCTTAGCGCAGATGTCAGTTTATGTGTTTGAACTTTTAATTTCTTGGCAAAGACTTCGGAAAATTGCAGTTTCACGGAGAGCGTTAACAATTGTAATGAAAAGATAAAAACCACTTATGAGCCTATGGTATGAAATTAAGCCGTCCTTGAATTTGTACATGTTAGTTAGCTCTGTGCAATACTCGAGATAACAGTTAGCTTCAGGGTGAGGTAAAAATATCGCTAGTTGTGATAAGTAAGTTGTATACCACTTAACTACAAGTAAGTTAAATATGTATATTTATTTTATTTATTTACATTAATTTTTGTGCTACTAAATAGCCGAGACCAATAACAGAGTGAATCATACAAAATACATGTAACATTACAAACGACATACAAACATGTGATTATTACACAAAAACAGCAACAAAAACACGCAAATCGACAATACAAACACGAACAAACACAATATGTTAAAAGACATTTAAAAAAAAGAGACGGAGGAATGTACCACGACAGTTTCCTATAACCAGTATATCTATAAACACACACATATACATATATACATATACATATATAGACTATGTATAGGCATACACATTATTATTATTTCTATATACATTAGAGCGAAGTTGAAAAGCAAACTGTCAACCTGTTCCCAGGAACAGAAGTGTTCTACTTCACGCAGAGTAAACAAAATTTTTCTTAAAGCAAAAATAATGTCTAAATTTACGAAACGTTATTATTAAAAGACAAATATCTGCCAATGTTCGCATACGAAACCCATTTCAAGGTTGTTTGTTTGATAAAGGTACATTGCATACGCTAACGTTGTTAAGAAATGGATGCGTCGGTGGTGTATGTGCCTGCGAAAAGGTAAAGTGCAAATATTATACATTCTTCAATAGTACTTCGGAAAGACTATACTTTGTTAGCGAGGCAATATGATAACTTGGATGTGCGTTGTGCGGTTTGACTTTCAGAAACTTGATAGCCGGCGGGTTCTTCTCGAAGAAGTATTTTTGGACGTCTGGCTCCCCTGTCGCGGGTCTTTTTAGCATCGCCTTACTTCCCCCTCAGTTGTCTTCTGCGCCGCCCTAAAAGCCCTCCCAGTGTATGCATCTATATTCTTCGCCGCCATTTCGGACACAGGCGCAGAGGTCTTAAACAGTATCGTATATCTCTTATGTAGATAAGAGGAAATTGCCTGGTTTGTACCCAGCAGCGTCTCTAGGGTGGAATTTGACTCGCTTCCATGACGGCTCCCCACCTGCACCCCTCCCCCAGCCGCGCCTCTTCACTTCGCGTCTACTTATATTGACTTCTGGGACAGATAACTCTTCCGCCAATAGCCTCTCTCTTTTCGCAGCTTCCTATCCTTCGAAATTTCCGTGCTCTTTCTTCTTCTCGTCATTTTATGCCGTCGCAGGTAACAAAACGAAAAAGAATCTGTTAAGGTTGTAACTTGTGTTAACAGAAAGTGAATTCAACTGTGACGAAAAAAATTCAGTTTACTGTACCGTTACGCTCGCGAATACCACAAATTCTAAACATAATAAATTCAATAAAACAAAAAGTTTTCTCTCTCTCAGAATTCAGGATAGCCGTTTCTCTTAGCCTTGGTTTAAGAGGCCTATCCAGATATATTTTTCTTTAACTTCGTCCTTTTTCAAAACTGTATATGCAGTTATCTGGAAATATTACCGTAGGGACCTAGCTAAATACCTTGCCCTGCATGATGCACGTTACATAGCTTCGAATTATTAACGCGTAATTATAATAATGTATTAAGATAATTTAATATTTAAGATAATGAGAGACAGAGGGATTTTTGTCAGTGTTTAACATCGAGTTCTTCATCGCTGGTGAGGGGTGACGTGAGGTGAGTGTGGAGCATCGACGGAATGAAAGGACGGGGGAAACGGGAGATCCCCGAGAAAACCCACCGACCAACGGCATCGTGCGGCACGATTCCCACGCGCAAAATCTTTGGTGGGAGGCGAATGGTCTGACCATTCGGCCACCGGGGCCCCCTTTAAGATAATGATCTTTCACAAAAATACGGAAAGAACTGTAAAGTATACCGTCAAACGTGGTAACATTGCCCGCCTCGAAATATTTAATTTGTGCCACTTTGTGAATAAATGGCAAACTTTATCTGAATGGATCAAACTGAAGGATTTAAAATTTAACTACAGTATAGGCCCTACGTATTTATTTATCCACAAAAAGGTCCCAAAACAATTATTTTGAGTCGATCAATGTTACGCCTGTAGTCAAAGTATTCACACACACACACACACACCAACACACACACACACACACACACACACACATATATATATATATATATATATATATGCACACACACATGAAACGTTGTCATTAATTCGTTTGAAATAGAGATGACACAACAGTCTCTTAATATATTACGACTGTAGCTCAGTAACTACAAGAATGGTAAGTAGTAACTGTTAATAGATATAGTCTAACACTATTTACAACTACTGTACAGGTCTGACAAACTTCAGATCTTTTGAACGATGCATTCACAAACGGCATTATGACATGTCGTTTCAAGTGAAGTTTGTTTTGTTGCTGAAATAATGGAAATAACAGAAAATCCAGAATTTACAATTTTGTTGTTGCTGTTAAGAACTGATTCACGTGCGATGGACTCAGCTATCCCTTCAATGACGCCTTTACTGAATTAGCATAGGGAAATAATTAGAAAAGCAAAGAAAACTACAATACCTTAACAAGTAATCTAGACTTTTTAATTCAGCTGTTAATGCCAGGTAGCTTTTCAATGATTTCGATATTATTTCAATAACCTAATATCAAAATCAAAGAATCGCTTCACTTTTTTAATACAGTAAATATAAAATAATACCTAAGTTTTTCGTAGCAATAAGTTCTACGGTGTTTTACGTTCTCTCTCCCGAAATATCACCAACTTTTCTATGAAAAGTAGTTAAAATGAATAAAAAATTGCTTGCTATCGAACTGTGCATATGTAGGCTACGTACCAGCATTATGTAGAAAGCTACCGAGCATTGCCTTAATAACATTGTTCCTAGTGAACGCAGTAAAAATTTAGTAAATATCAACTTGAAGAAGCAAAAAATAGTAACTGTTAACAAGTAAAATAATAGGGCCTATTAGTTTCCATTTCATACAAAGGTGAATTTAGAAACTAAGCTCATTTAAAGAAACAAAATGCCGTTAAGATAGCAAGTATATACGCAAACAAGACAAAATAGGCCAATTAATTCTTCTGTAAATATTATTTTTCCTGTCTGTACGTATCACACGATAAACATTTTATAATTGTACTTTTTGCACATTGAGGCTAATTTTGGTTTTCTTGATACCTTGATATTGTTACAGGCGTTAAAAATTACATGTACTTCTTAACTTGAAGTATAAAACTGAAAAAAAAAAAAAAAAAAAAAAAAACGCTATAACGATAATAACTATTTATTCTTCATAATTTAAGTATTAACTAGGTAAACACACGCATCATTTATTATATTGTTTGATTTTCTATATTCAGTTTAAAAAACCACTTCGTGAAATTGATTTTTTATGTTGAACTGAAGTCATACAACCTCTTAGATTTACAGTATTGTTAATTTTGCTATCTCATTTAGGCCCATGTAAAAACATTTACTTAATAAACAAATTGGTTTCACTTCTTTTTTTGGAACATAGTTTTCAAATGTTTTATTTACACCCTAAGATAATATTTTCCGAGTTCTCTTTCGTTCGTTAAAACTAACGCCGAATTTAAGTTTTCAAATCAGCGCGTCTATCATACAAGTACTTGTAAGTCATTTATCAACTTTTAAGAACAAAATATACTTAATTTTACAAATACATATTAACATTGGAAATATTTTTAGCAAATGCGATTTCACTTAGGTACATTTCCTGCTCCACTTCAAAATATAGAACTTAAAATACCAAAATAATTTACACTATGTTTAAATTTGTTTAGTCAGCAGTATAAGTACCCGGGAAATCCATAGTTTAGGGAATTGTGTGTTATGCCCGCAGTTTTACTGAAACTAAGAGATTTTTCCTAGTTTCTAATATCGTTGGGTTATGAAGAAAGGTTCTAAGACAATAGTCCAGACAGAGGTACAACACAGTTTTTCGACGAATATCAAGCAAACAGTTCTTCGTGTCCCGCCTGGAGTACAATATTTAGCAGCGTAGGTAAATTTACGTGACAAGCGTGAGGCAATTTGTATGCGATGTACATTCCCTTTACATGAAATTTAAGAATTACCTCACAGCATAGCACAATTTCACAAACACAACGTTGCAATTCCACTAATATGCACATGAAAGGTAAGGATCACAGCAGTAGAAAGTAAAATTCGTGAATACGTAAGAGGAAATTATCCTGCAAAATTCAAAAACTAAACGTTCAATGAAATACTCCAAACAAAACCAGACTTTATGATAAGAACGAATAAATATTACAAATGTTTGAGAAGGAATATTCCTCAAAATGTTACAATGGTGCAGTTTTTAGCGTACTGAGCGATTAGTGATAATTATATTGGTTCGATTTTAACTCACTCCGTAAATTTTCGTGACACCTACTTGAACAATATTCTGTGTAAAAACTACAACGATAGAAAAAATGGTTCAAACACGTCCAGATTTTCTTGTTTTTGTTGTTAAAAAGTTTAACCATTCTGTGTTTTGATAAATATTCTTATTATATTTAAAGAAACATTTCCATGATTACTTGTAGTAGGCCTACCTATGTTATTATTTGCGTAATCCTTGGGTGGAAATTTATCCTATCATAAAATTTTCTTCCTGTATACGAATTGTAATTTTACATCAACTCTCTATTTCCTTGTACGTGAAATAATGTCAATGTAGAAGGAATCTTCAAACTCTAATGTACAATAACGAAAATTATATTGTAAGAACCTAACCAATATTGAGATAAGGACAGCAATCATCAAGTTTGGTTACCGGTATTCTTCGATTATAGTATAACAGAGTGAACTGTTTAAAGAACACGTTGTTCTCGAGAAGAAACAATGTATACACATTGTAAAAGTATCCCTGGTTTTTACATTTGTCTGAGATATTTGTTACATAAACAACTTAAATGGCAGAAGTAAATAACCTGATTCGATTCTCTATTTAGCACAATTACTATGATCTATTGACCAATCTTCTCAAACATATTTTCTCTGGGTTCGTGTAATGACTTGAAACGGTGAATTGATAAACTATCTGATGGCGTTTTGCATAAAAAAAATTCTTAATTTTATATTTGTACCGAACACAGTCCAACTCTTACATATTATATTAAAAGTAATTCCCCACACATAAAATATTATTTTTCGTTCCATACCTTTCGTACAAGCAAGTGTCAAATTAACGACTTGATTTAGGCCTATTCAAATGATATGAATGAACTAATTTAGAATGAAATTACATGCATTAAGCTACAGAGTGACACTTTTTTTATTTCTTGTTAACATTGTTATTTTAAAAATACTGGATGCTCAAAGACACGCATACGCGTAGGTACGTTCAATAAATTTGTAAATAGAAACAGTTCATCGCTGTCGTTATGTTCAGGCTTCTGGCATTGAGCTACTTCGCATGTTGCTTCTCCGATAACATTTCGACAAACTTTAGATCTGCCATCAACATGTCGATAACAGGACTAGAGTAAGACAAACTAATTTTTTCCGCACTACGATTGAATGGTCTGTTTATGTTGCTGTCTCTGGTGTGCTGCTCTCTGATTGGTTGAACTGTACAACTAATCACGAACCAATGTCGTTCTTATTAACATAGGCTATATATATATATATATATATATATATATATATATATATATATATATATATATATATGATTGAAAACACAGTCCTATAAATAAAAAAGTAAAAGTTACAGGTTTGACTTCAAAATTTAACATCTTGCAAAGAAAAAGTTGTACTTGTAAAAGTGTTTTTACGTTAACATGTAGGCCTATTATTTTCGGAAAGGGACATAGGCTCTACTCTAAATTATGTCATTTGCTACTTAAAACAAAAACAAGTGTTTTATGACGAAATACTCTTTACAAAGGCCTAAGTACGCTGGAAGTTTAAAAACCTTTCATTATTGAAGATATTTTAACGAAGATAAACCTAACGAAGTTTAAATCAAATGTTAAGACTATTTAATGAGCTTTCGTGACAGAGTGTTCGAACAATAAATTGTCCACGTAACCAGCATATACAGCTTCGCCGATAAGTAGTTTAGCAAAATAAACGTTGCATGGTTTGCCACCAGGTATTTTCCACGGCTTTCTCAAACTTGATGTGGCCATCATTCACAAATAGGACCTGAAAAATTCATGTTTTCTTTCTCGAACAAGCTGTCTTAAACAACTGTAGAATCGTGCAACTTAAAGTTCTCTACGTATTTGACTAGCCTTGGTAGGCGCTGAGCTTAGTGATAAAGAAACAACTAAATGCTCACCCAGTCACGTGGTGCACCGTGTCAGCGAGCAGTCGGTGAGCAGCTGCTGTATACTTGAATACACAGTTTTTCTTGGAAGTCAGTGAAACTATGAATTTTCCCTGTCTCTAAACCTTACAGATAGGATATGTTATTTGACGTATGTAATGGTTAACTGAAATTATGACAAACTTACTTAATTTAATGTAATAATGAAAATCAAGTTGTTACGATCAGTAACTATGACATAACTAAATACGTTATGTATTGATTTTCTGGATTTCTGTTGTAAGCATGACCTGTGAACAAAAAAACTGCTTGACTGCAGTTTAGAAATAATTTTCTTCCCTTTTTTATGAGACGAACAGGTTAAACCTACTTCTTCTTGTTCTTTTTTTCCCCAAGTTTTTTCTCAACCTGAGAAAGTTGTGTGGATTTTCTGTAGCAAATCTAGTTTATAATAGTAAACATTTCATGAATTTTAAGTATTCGTTTCACGTTTCCATTGTAGATATTTGATTGTTTTTAGGAGTAGGGAAATAAATCATTAGACTCCCGGTATTTTCACGGATTCAGTTGGGGGCAACTTGAATTTATAACTCATGTAAATATGGGTTCTTATTTTGGTTGGGTCTTTGATAGTGAAAATTTTAACCAAAAACTTCTGTTAATTTGATATGTGTATTACAAGGAAATATTTATAATAATGAAATATTATTAAATTGTTCTTCGAATGCGAAACGTTAAACAACACACTAGCAAACTATCCAAATGTCTATAATATTTTTATACACTAGTTCATCGTCCGCTTACAACATAACAATTTTTATTGCTGTTCAAATGGAAAATTTTTATTTCAAGAAAATGGTCTACGTGTTTTTTTATACTTAACCCTAGTTGAAAACATTATCAAACGTGGCTTAAGTTAGTCGGCATTATTGATTAAATAACGTAGTCAGTAAGTTGTATTGTTGTTATTTTATTAAAGTCGAAGTTAGAGCATTAGCTATACTCGATGGAACATGAAACTTGTGAGTCCGGCTTGTGACGCAAGAGTGGACGGCTTTCTGAAGTTCGCTACGCGGGCAGGCAGCCGCGGGGCCAGAAGGTATACAGCACACAACTGTAAGTAATTTGTATTGCGGTTGAGATGTTGGGCCGGTCGTGTTGCTGCGGCCGGCGAGATGAAATTGTTCGGCGGTTTCCGCTCGCTCCCCGGGGCAGGGGTAGAAGTTGAACGTGCAGGCGGGGAAGCTCGCTTGATAAGGGGAACCTCGGGTAGGGGTGGTGAATGAAAGTGGAGGGGGGTATGGGCGGGGTATAAACATCAAGTGGCCGCTAGGGGGGTGAAGGGTGGGGGGTTGCGGCGACGCTCCGCTGGCGCCCAGACGCGAGGCGTCTTTTAGCCCGCGCGCGCGCCCGCCCATCGGAAGAGATAGGTGGGCGAAACTTTTGCCCCCCACCTTTCTGGAATCCGCCGCGGCCACGCCCATTTTCATCGAGTCATCGCGTCCGATTGGTCTCCCCCTGTGTCTCATTCTCTCTCTGTCTGTCTCTCTCTGTCTCTCTGGCCTAGCCAGCATCTTGACCCGGCGCGAGAGAGGTGAGAAGCGGGGGCGCAAGTCGTGTAAGGGGTGGTTACCGCGAGGGAGGGTAGTTCGGCACGGCAGCTTGGCACACTCACTCTTGGCACGGCCTCAGCCGAACAAGCACCCTGCCACTAGTGTTGTCAGGTGTTATACTTGGCCAACACACAAGGTTAGGACGAGAAACAGTACAATTATTGCATTCATCACATAATTCTCGTCAAAAAAATAACGTATCACATTGTCAGGCTATACAACTATACGTGAGAAGATTCCTACACAGCATATTATATCGTAGGCATAACTCATAAATGATCCGAATGTCTTAAATACTTCCCAGTAATCCTATATATATCCCTAAAATATTTTAATGTTCTTTGTGTTAAGATTTACGAGATTATGTAACATAGTGATGCTTATACTACTCTTACACTGAAAAATTATCATTACTAAGAAATTTAAGTGTTTTTAAGTCGATAGCTATAACCCTTGGCTGAATCCCCAAGCGAATCCATTAATATCCCTGAAGTACATACAATGGATATCCCGAACGTAGGTATGTTGGTTTTATAGATGGATAATTTCGTTGACACTGACAAATATTTTAAAGTAACTGTAGGTGTATGTATGGTTAAAGTGTATTAATACGTTTGTTAACTAAACTATCGCTGTAATTAATGCATAAAAATATTCCTAAAAACGCAATAACAAATATACACTGCCGAAATAATTAACAATCCTCTAAGACTGTGACGCATATCCGCCCTTAACGTGAATCTTCTTAGTTTCCTGGAATGTTTAAACATGGATATTTCAGCAAAACATCTCATTAATTAGACGTATATGTTTTGGATGGATTGTTGTATTGGGTAGATAGTTGTATGTTTCTGTTAGATAAATTGCACTATTAAGTCCTAATATTTGTGTTAAAAGTATTTAAAACACCCTATGAAGATCATTTTTCTCTCGAATCGTATATCGTGTATTGTGTAGGTATGACTTAGAAGATCAGGTAGCATAGTGATGTCGTGGAGTGATGGTCGTTATGCTGAACTTGAACTCAAAGTTTATGGTTTCGACTCCTACCGTATTAGGCGAAAAACGTTATTATCATTGAGAATAATAAAAATTAGTTGTTCAGTTTGAAATTATAAGCGGAGTAATTATTTTCGGAATGAGTAATTTTTGTGTTCCGTGTGCATGAATACCCCCACTTGTCCTGCGGGGATGTCTCAAGGATTTCACGAAAGGGTTGATTTGGTAGTCCCAAAAATATCCTGGGGAGATCCTAGGGATATTGTAGGGTATCTTGAATAGCCTACGTGGATATCCATTGGATATATTTTAGATTCCCGCGCGCTCTGTGAGTAGCTATTTGTAAGCCGAACAATATCAAAGATTGAATACATTTTATGGGATTTAGTCTATGTTTTCTTTTAAATCGTAGATGGCAAAAATTAAAAATTAATAGTTTTTCCTAGAAGAAGAAAATTTTGAGGTAGTAGCTATATAATTGCCAAGCAAGAGGACGTTTTGCAGTTGGGTATATCAGTTCACTAATATTAACTTATAAATATTTGTAGAAGATTTATGGTACTACTACGTTTAAAAACGTGAAACATATTTTTTACAGTAAAGGCTATAGCTCATTTTTAAAGTTTTAAGAGTGCGCCACGTTCATAGATAAAACGTCTACTGCCGCTGCATAAGAAATGTAAATAAATAGAAAGGTTAAAGAGATAGTGAGTGAAATATCAAAATTTACGAATTGAGTATGGTGGAACAGACTCCAGTGGAATGGAAAACTTGTTTGAAAACCTGGTTATTCTCAGTCGAGAAAATTAGATAAAACATGAGATCGATCAAAGGGATTACGCAGGTGAGAATAAAATTTTGATAGGAGGCTATGCTTACTACAGGAAAACTACGATACTAAAATAATATATATAAGCAAATTGGTTCAGGCAAGGAAAGTAGACAAGACTTATCTGGCGATATTCTTCTGGAGTTCGCTGCGTCTCTCGTACCAATTAATAATTCTAGATCCTTAAATTTTTATTAACTTTTTAAAAAAGAACAATCAACAACAACATAAATTCCTTATTATTTTTTCATTCCTTCCCATAGACAACCTTCAATAATAAGCTCCACACTAAGAGAAATAAAATTGACAATAAACTGAAGTAGTGTTAATCCTGACTCTTAGGTGACAAAACAAAACATGAATCTAAATCTATTAACCTTAATTCAGCCTTTAAAATAACTAAACTAAATTATGTACATTAAAAAATAACAAACAAAATATTAATTAATCCAATCAGGGAATAAAAGGGCTCAAATAAAAATTAAAGAATCTCTGCCAGTCCATATGTTACAAGAGTAATGTCCGTTATCAATTTGACAGTGCAGTGGTTGTGATGAAAACAAGTCTCGTGGACCTGCGCAGAATCTTATGTCTTGCAACGCTGTCTGAAACTAGCTCTTGCCTTACGAGCTGATATAGTGGTATAGAGACTAGACTAGGCTGGGTGGGACCAAGTTTCCGCTTCAAGCGTGCAAACAGTAATCGTAGTTAAGTTCACACGCGTCCAACATGTCATTCGAGCAACTTCTTATCTAATTTTAACAGATAAGAGTTGTCATTTGGCGCGAAAAAAATGTGTTACACATAAACAAAACCGAAACAAAGGGAAATAACTTAATAATACACAGTGTTAAAATATGTGAAGGAAACCAGCACGAAACGAATCATATGCCTTTCATAAAAATAACATGAAAAATATGCTTCGGACGTCGAAATTAGTAAAATATTTAACGCTTATAAAATATTTATTTTATTACCACTACCTTAGCTCTCTCATCAGCCTCACGGGCGTACTATAACCCAGGTAAACGACAAAACCTAGTCAAGTGACTTAGTAAACCCACTCGTGAATTAGAACAGCCTATATCGACGGATCTCGTTAACCGGTTTGCTGTATTTTAAACAAACCAAATGAATAATCGTTTGTATTAATTGCAAATGAAAGAAGTTCAGTTTTTGCCCTTTTAAATATAACATTTCAACGTGCACTTTCACAATCGTCGAAAGCAGTCGAATAATTGGTAGGCTATTTTATGTTCACTGTTCAAGAAAATATGTAGGCCTAACCAAATATACGTGTTTAAAATGTACATAAGAATTTTTTTCCAATCTTTTTGTAGCCCAATCGGAAACTTCGACAGAAATATACAGGATTTGTACACTAGATTATTATGGTTACAATATAAAAAATTCACTTATTTAATAAACACATTTCACTTGAGACAATAAGCGGTTTTCAATGACAGATAAACCACGGACATTTTGTTTTTAAGTGATTATTTAACTTCTTGAATAAAACTATAGTTGTGGTTAAACAACTGTTGCAGTCAGTAGGACTAAGTTATATTACTATTCAAAAGTTTGGTTGCTGTAAAAAAAACCTAATTGCTGTGCCCAATGATATTACTGTTTTCATATAAGTTTGTGTAACTTTGGAAAGTATCAATAAACAAAAACAAATAGCTTATTATTAGACAATGCGCCTAGGTTATGGTTGACCAGCGTCTTTTAAATGCATGAAACCAAGATTCTTGTCTTTCTCAAGCTAAGCTGCTCTAATGAACATGCAATGGTGATGACTGTAAGTAGGCTACGCATTTACGTGTTATAGGTTACAGCGTGTTCATAAAAATATGAAGAAACTTTGACAAGTATTTTCTGGTTTTGAAAACTATTTAAGTCATGCATACAAACTATTATTTAGCTAAAAAACAACGGTTTTTTGTAACGTTTAAGTTGGGGGTAAAGAAATACTTCGTGGCGACGGTTCGAACACGCCTTTAAGTAAACATCATCTTGTTAGGTGATATTTGACTCACATCCAGAACGTAGAATGACACGATACACAACTCAATGTAATAAACAAGAGTGTTTTTGTTTTCGCAAATAGAATAGTCGCATAATTTGCCCTTTCTTAGGCCTATACCTAAAACTAAAAATTGCCAAGTGTGTAGACTGTTAGGCAAACGCCTAAAAAGATAATAACAGACATGCGCTTTTGCCTGCCCGATAATTTTCTTTTTTAAGAAATTTAAAATTACGATTGCAGTGATTGTTTGATGTATACGTAATGGCTTAAAAATATTGGGGGAAAAAAATACAATAGAAAAAGTTGATTATAAAAGACAAACATATTAAAGGACATCCGTTAAATATTTACACATTTGAAGCGCTTTACTTCTCCAGTGTAATTAATAAACATTTAAGAAAATATTTCTTCTATAACAATTGTTGAAAACATTGCGGTAAGTGACACGATAAATTATACAATTTAAATCATACGTTACTGTCCTCTCTTTTAATAATATCCGAGAACAAAAATAAATACTAGTTAAAGTGAAAGTATCTAGCCTATATCAAAATATAACAGTGCCAAAATTAGCCTATGCCTTAATTGAAATAATCTTGGTTAAAGTAAGATTTCAACACTATGTGCGTGTACCAAAATTGTTTGTTGTCATTGACTGTTCTGTACAGGAATAGCATGTTCCTGTATCTCCATTGACCTGTTCACTCATAAGTCGTTGTCCTCCGTGTTTGTTCCTTGTCGTTTGGGGCACAGTTGACAAGATGAAAAACTTGACTCAGCAAGTCAGAAAATAACTGTATGATCGTGCAGTGTTTTGAAATGTACTGTACATAAATCTTTTATAGAATCATCGTTGCCGTTACAAATATTTACTTCAAGTCAGTAGTAGAATTTTTATGCAAAGTACATTGCTATGAGTAGAATCATAAATTTTTAAATACATGCTGATATGCCTGATTACTTCATTCCAGTGATGTGCAGAACACAGTGCAAAGAATATAAGAAAATGTAACATGCGCGGTAGCCATTCGTCTCCAACCACGGCGGTACGGTTTCGATTCCCGGCGGGATCGGTTCCCGGATTTTTGTATGTGGGAATCGTGCCGGACGACGCTGTTGGTCAACGGGTTTTCTCGGGGATCTTCCGCCTCCTCGTCCCGGCGCAGCTCCATGTTCATCTCTTGTCACTCTTCACCAGCTCACCCACTTGAACAGGTAAACTCAAAAAGTTTTACATCGTTACTGAAAAATCTGTAGTTTTATAATGTGCCAAACCCTGTACAACTCTTACTCGCTGCATTAACAATGATATCCCACAAAAAAAATATATTTCGAATAAATTATTTTCGTACAAGTGCAGGTTAAAGTAGCTATTTGACATATTTTTGCTACTGGCCGAAAGTAAAAGTTATTCAAGCAATACGAACGCAATAATGTGACGTGAAATGTAGGCCTAAATGTTTTAAGCTAACTAACGATACCTTTAGTATTTCAATTAAATACCGTGTTATTAAAAATGCAGATTCTCAACTATATGCGAAAACTTAAGTTCATTGAATATTTATTTTTTAATACAAACAGTTTTATATGAAATTAAATAGCTGTCGTTCTGTAGCTTAATACATTTATATTCACTCTAAATTATTTCATTCGTATCGTTTTAATAGTTTTTACTTTGGGTAAGAAGCGAAAAAAGTCAAATCGTCACTTTTACAAATGCTTGTACGAAAACATTGGTACCGAAAAACGTTATATTTTTCGGAAATTACTGTTAATTTAATGTCTAGGAGTTGGACGGAGTTTGGTACAGATATAAAATTACGAATTCGGTTCGCATAGCAGTTTTAAAACTACGCTTTTCATTACTTTATGTCTTCATTAAAAATTTTATGAAACCAATGCGGATTGAACTGACAATAGTGTTTACAGTAAGATAAGTGTCATTAATTGTGTAACGTAAGAAAATAGTAGGAGAGATTCAGTGACGACTATATCATTTTAAAGTGTAATATTGAAGACTATTATATATTTTACAATATTCTGCGCCAAAATTTCCATACCTAAAGAGCACCCCAAAATCACCCATTTTCGCCATTTTCGGCAGCGTAAAAATAAACTCAAAATATAAATGTTTGATCTGAAAATGGTATACGAGTGTCGTATCTTTCTTTGAATGCAATCCCTAAGCAGACATCTCACAAGCGCGTTGAGCAGTTTTCGAATTCTTAATTATATAACAAACCAAAGCTCTGTACGCCGATCTTGCTCCCTGGACAGGCAGCTACCTGAATGGACATACCCGTCAGGAGACGTAATTATTACATTAGGAAATACAAGACAAAGAACTATTTGCACCAATGTGAGCTTGTTATAACAGTTGACTTAATGATTTTTTAATAGTAGCAAAAGTGTTTTTCTTTCTTGTTTTAATTTCTTTAAATGAAATTCGAATAAGTCAAAATAATTATTCTTGGTCGGGAATTTGCATGTCTCACTGCTGATCAATTTGTCATCGTATAACTTTTTTTTTTTAATATCTGGTTTTGAACACAGTAGCTATATGCTTTGTCAGGTCATATAGTGTTAATAATGTCTTCAAGGTTTTTAATGTGTTCCCATCGTGAATAAAAAAAACCGTTACAAAATTTTAAGCAGAATTTAGGCAAAACATCACAGATATTTAATACTAAATGAAACAAGCCTGCAGGTAGTTCATTATCTTGCTTTGAAGTGGCTAGTTTCAATTCCGTCCGCACATCCTGCTAAACAAATTTAATGACGGAACAATTTTCAAAAACACGCAATATGTTAGCTGTCTGCGAACAATTCAGAGCGTTTTAATGAAATGGTTCACCGAAGCGGACATGCGTAAGTAAAAGTTTTATTAGTTTTATTGCTGATCAATTCTGTGGCTATTTTTATTTCGTCAGTCAAACAAATCTGCTGCCGACCATTACGTGTTTTCTGCATTTGACGTCATTTTAATGAAATTTATGCTACAGTGCGCTGATCAGGTGTGCGATGACATGTAATAACAATAAAATATATATGGTTTTATTTTTTGTATTTGTTCATTACGAGCTGCAACAAAAAATTAAAGGTGGTTTAGTAAACAAACTGAAATAAAAGTTTCATTTGCATTTTCATGTGATGTATGACCCTTTATGCATCAAGCAGTACGAAGGGAATTAGTATTTATGTTACAAAAACGTTTGAAAGATTAAAACAGTTTTAATATTTTAATGTACATTTATTCGTATACACGGCAAACAGTAGTCGCAAAATATATCAACTACATTGCCTGGACTTGAAACGAATATTTTATTATTGCTTGCAGAAATATTTTTCCTAAACACAGGAACTATATAGGATGTTTTTGTTGGTATATAGCCACGTAAAATTATTTATGCAATTATCTGTAACATGTCAATTGTAAACACTCCCCAATCGTCCGTCACCAATTTTGTCTAAATCTCATACGGTGATAACTGAAACAGCTTTATTTTCTGCGGCAGTACAACTCTGGCGTACAGATCGCAACAGATGACAGGACCAAGGTGCAAATTGCTACCTTGCGTAACGCTTATCTGTTTACAGGAAACAAGATTTCTTGTAAGTTGCCTAAGAGCGGTAATAAAAAGATTTGGAACAGTTTAACACTAATTATCTGTATATAAATCAGTAGAATGATAATACAACCTGGCAAGACTTGGAAACTTTTTTCAGGCAATTATGAAATCATAGCTTGTAAACACCTCCACCACTAGATTCATACACTATAAGTAAACAACTTGGAAGGCAACTTTGGTTCCATTAAAGGATAAGAATAAAATATAATGTACTAAATCGTTTATATTTATAAATTTATAACCCCTGAATAAATGTCTAACGTTGTCAGAAATAAGTGAAACTAAATTAGAACATTTATGTTTTTAAATTTTTTTATTCTCATTAACAACATATTAGGTAGTAGGTCTATATGTAAGTAATTAGCATAGCTCCATTGAATTGTTAGTTTTAAATGTATTTTCTGGATATGTAATTTCATAGGGTTAGTAAGTTAATTAAATTAAACTAGGCTTTCTTAAGTTCTCGCTTAGCGATGAATCAAGCAACTTTTTGTACACAATTGCACGCGATTTGCCAAACATTGTAATAATGTATAATCTGGCTGTGTTGTAATAAATTACTATTGTTTTGATTAAAGGAATTTACATACCTACATAAACTTTAAAAATAATTTATCAGAATATAGCCTAGTTCATCTTTGTTCTTTAACAAAACCAATTCTTAAATAGCTCATTTTTAGGACACAGTAAGGTCGACAGTCAGGAGTGTTCTTCAATATTTTTTTATTTAAGAAAGCGATAATGTTTAGATGCTGACAGCTCAACTGATAAGAATATATCTGCATCTCCGTGCAGTATTTCGAAAACAGTTAAACTTTACATATTTTACCGCAACGTAAGTTATTATGAACTGGCGGAAGGAAATTTATATTTTTGTAAACGGTTACAAAAGTTTACTGGACAAGGACTCCGAACATGTTAAAAATACAAGTCTCTCTGCTATACAGTATCTTTGCCCTTACAGAGTGTAACTGCAGAAGTAGACGAGATTTAACAATAGTTTAGCTAAATAAGTTCGACAGGTTACTGAAGTTGTGATTTTCCTGCAGGTGGAACTGGATTGTTCTCCCTATTTTAACAGATATAAGTATTGTAACTACAACTATAAGATCGTTTCTTTCACTGTACTTCTCACAATAATATGGTCTATATTTTAGATAATATCTATAATATATGTTTTACTTCGTTAATTTTTCACTCAAGAATTTGACTGTCGTACGGCATTTCCATCGTCCCAGTCTATAACATTAAAAATACGTTTGCCCTTTCTCAAGAAGTGGTTTATCTCTGGTTTTTAGAAAGTGTTGTCTTCGTAACTGGACGGGAGAGAAGTGTCGCCGCGTGAACCTGGTCTGGTGGCAGTTGTGGGGCGGTGTGAACGAAAATGGCTAGGGTTAAATGGCTTCCTTAGCGGCGTGGTGGTGGTAAACAACGAACCGTACAAGAAATTACCAGAGAATATTTGCAGATAATTCACCAAGCAACGGCATTCTTCCCTCCATTACTTTCGCTCTCAGGAGAGGAAGGTTGTCAACGTTTTGATTTGTTACCCTCCTCGTCACCTCTGCTTACCAAACTCGTCTTCAACCAGGCTTTTTTAAAGGAAAATAAGAGCTCTGGAAGAAACTTAAATAAGTTTATTTTCAGAGAGAGAGAGATAGATAGAGAGAGAGAGAAAGAGAGAGAGAGAGAGTAAGAGTTGCCAGGCCAGACATAAAAAAGGCGCACTCTTGAAAATTAAATTATGTTTCTTAGATGTTCGCTCAGTCTTTCTAGAAGGATAAACATACGGAAAAGTGCGGTTGGGTTAAAATCTCTTTTTGGATACTGTACTACAACTGTTAAGGTAACTACTTAACAACAAGACATGACGTTCAACTCCGGGCTCTCTACTTCATTGCAGCTTAGACGAATTTAAATATAATTCTGCGAAAAAATGTATTTACGCTATAAATTAACTCAAATATTAAATTCCAAATATGTTCGTGGTAACAGAAATAAGTTCAAACTCCGATAGTATCAAGTGCCTTTTACAGTCAGTTTTGTAACATTGATAATTTACATTAATTTTATTTTAAATATATTTTTGTATTGAAATTATTATTTTCACCCGACTGCGCAAATAATAGGCAAGCTTTTAATTTTCGCTGCAGCAAAATTAAACCGTTTAAATGTAGTTTCTGGATTTTTCCCAGTTTACAATTTTGTTGATGACTATTGTGTACGTGGCTGTAAATAACTATGCAAATCACTTCAACACAGTTTTTTATAAAAAAAATTGAACGCTAGTACACTTGCGTATATTACCTCCGTAAAACAACGCGCTGAAACAGTTGAACGATTTTGTTTACTGAAGCAACTTTTACACGCTGTAAGATTTCATCTCAAACTGAATCGCTAGTGTTCATTTTCACTCAAGAAAATAAAATTATAGACATCTAATTTTGTCTCATAGTGTAACAAAATTGTAGATATTTTGGTGTGCTAAGTTTTAGTGTATAGTGAGAATAATTACTATGTGCCAGTTACCTCACAAATAAGGAACAAAATTATTTCTGCGAACAATGGCGTGTGTCCAAAATACTTCTTTACTTTGTAAATCGCGTTTTAGTATAAAACAAAAAAATTATTCACATATACGTTCACACACGAAAATAAATATGTCGAAGACGATCACTGAATAGCACATTCAGAACAGCAAACGTGAAACTAAATTTTTTATTCGAACCCTTGCCCTTTCTTCCCTCTCCAACTTTTCCTACTACTCTGGTTTTACGCCACCATTTCAAAACATACAAAACATAAAAGTTGATGTATTACTAGTTTCCCGCAACGTGAAATGTAATTAATGGACATAAACTAATTTACAATAATAGAGTAATATATTGGACTAAGTCGCGTACTCGCGTCCAGTAAAAACGAAGTCACAGCTTAAGTTATCTTCAGACGGGAAGCCCTATACACCGTTCAAGCGGTTTGTACAAGACAATTACGTGGCAAACATCACCCTTATCGCTCTCTTAGCCTCCTAGCCTCAAAGAAGGTAACCATCCTAAATTCAACTTTTCCTGTCACAAAGAGTTTTGTCAGAATAAGTCAATTGGTTTGTTGACTGTGGGTTTATCTCGCCAATATAATTTTTAAATGATTCAAGCAATTGGTTGTAACCCTTCGGCAGCAGCGGTACAAGTTTCGCTTATACTGTGAAGGATTTTTGGAAGGCTGGTTTAAGTTGAGGAGTTGGCTGGAATAAAGGACTTAGTAAGAAAATTGCATTATGAGATAATGACAGGCATATATATAGTAGAAATTCGTTCTTCTTTTAACTTACGTTAAACTCATACGGCTTTATTTTATTACCAATAATTAGAGGCACGATTATTTCGCGTATTCATCTGGTAGCTGCTTAGACTTCTCAGTCCTATACACAAACTGGGCAGAGTCGAGTATTCATTGGCTTCTGAGCGTACAAGAGCGTACCACGTGAGCTCACAGCGGTTAATTTCCTCATTTGTTACTTGTTTACGCAGTCGTCAAATGTGTATTAAAACTACTGTTACCTGATCACAATAAATACAGTGAAGTATACGCTGTTGACGTTCAACCTGATCTGGAATCAATACGCGAAAAAATCGTGCCTCTACCAATAATTAGTAGCTACTTACATTACACTAGTATATAATATTTACTACACACAGAGTCAAAGATAAAATAAAAATTATTTATAGGAGCGTAGTGATACCAGTCCAGGTCAAGACAAAAATTCATAAGTTGGTGAAGAATTGAGATATCGGTATAACATTTCGTGTGTAACTCCTGTGGACATTGTGGAACAAGAAAAACTGTTTGATGGAAGGAAGGCCTTAGCTTACTGAAGCCTTTATTCCAGCAAACTCCTCAATTATAGGCAGAGACCTGAAAAATTCGCGTTTTCTTTTGGCCCCAAGCTATAATTCCAGCAACTGTAAGTTCGTGCCACATTCGCAGTTGGCCCGTGACTTATTTGACACTTCCTAGAAGTCGCTTAGCCAATAGTACAGAAGATACTAAATGCAGGCCCATATCACTGCGTCATAGAGCAGCCAGTGTGAAGATAATGTCTGCTTGAATACATAGATGTTCTTGGAGGCTAGCCTACAGGTTATAGAACCCGCGAATTTTTCCCGTCTCTAATTATTAGAGACATGCAAAATTCGCGTTATTTTCTGACAGCTGACTAGACTCCTAGTGACTATAGGCTTGTTCGAAGTCTCCCGCTGGCCGATATTGTCGTGACTTGCCGCGGAGAATTCTTACACGGTAGTAAAACGTAACACACGTAAAAGACAACACATAAAAGTTCGTGGCCAATTGAATCGCATATTATGCTCTGTTATGTATAGGAAAGTGAAGTTTAGTCTGCTACGAAATAATAACGCGAATTTTGCATGTCTCTACTAATTATAGACACTGAAATAATGGAAAGGCACTCAATGTGCTGCCAGCGACGTTCATCTTCGCGCTTACCCTGTAACTTGTAGCGAAAGAAAAAATTCGCTTATGCTATAATCAACTGTCCTATATACACTCAAGACCCGTCTATTCGTTCATTGCCTGCCGTTCCAGTGAGTAGCAGCTAAGGAATAAGTTCCAGGACTTGAGTATACACTGTTAAAAATTTCCGTGAATTTATGGGCAATTTTACGGAAACGTCTGTTTAATTAACGGGAACATTATTTTGTTACACAATTATACATAATAATGTTTCAGTAATTAAACATTTGTAAATCTGCGAGAAGAAACTAAATAAATAACCGAACGCATTATTGTGCTTGCATCCTAAAGAAGTCGCATAAATATGCGAGTTTCCATAGGTGGAGCTAGTTGCCTTCCGTAAATTAACAGATACTTCTGGAGAATTTTTACCAGCACTTCTACGTAAAACAACGAAAATTATTTTTAACAGTGCCACCTAATGTTTGTGAGAGTTTTTAGCAACTGTTGTTTAGTACTCCTTAGTAACATACTAAAAATTCCACTGGCATTCGGTATCACTTGACATACTCTCATTACAAATTTTAACGGAAATGTACCGTTAATAATTGGAAATTGTGTCCGTAAAATTAAAATACGGAAATGTCTATTGTAAGTATACATTACGGAATCATGCGTAATATGTCCATAAGTCTGCTGCGGACACTCACACGAAAAAAATTGCAAATATATGGGGTTAGAGAGCTGTAAATATTACGAATATATTTTAATAATATCACCTTTAAATCTGCAAATCTGTAGAAATACAATTGTAGCATTATAGACATGTAAATATGGCTCAGTTCCGTGTGATGAAACTGTTTTACGGAAACTTCTGTTGGATAAAGAACTAAGTTTCCGTGAGTTCACGGATGTATCCGGAGAAAATTTTACCGGAAATTCCGTAAATCGACGGAGAAAAGTTTTTACAGTGTACACAGAACAGTGTAGTCCTGCACGCAGGTAAGTTTACTCGTGAGTGTATTCTTTCCTTGCTTATACAAGGTGTATTAGTACAGCGGTTACAAACTTTCAGGAGAGATAGAGCACACCCAGACGATGGGAAATCACATGACAATGCATGGTCGGAAACGCTTTCCTGGCGCGGTAGTGGCGACACAAAACACAAGCAAGAAAGGACACGAATAAGTGGAGAAAACATGCTTATTAATCCAAATACAGCAAAAATGGTTGGTGATGGCGATCGATGTCTTTTTATGTTTTTTTTTTTTCAGTTTTTCGCTGAATTAAGAGAAATAATCACGTTTTCTCCTCTTGTTTGTGTTCTTTCTTGTGTTTTGTGCCGCAGGAAATAGTTTCCGACAGCATGCATTACTATGTGATTTCCCGTCGTCTGGGTGCACTCTATCTATCCTGAACGTTTGTAACCGCTGTACTGATACATTCTGTATACTGTGATATGTAGTAATGTTTCAGAAACGTTATTACACTTGTCGGAATAACTAAGGAGAAGTTAAAAACAGGGGCATTGAACTTTTCGCGAGAAGAATTTTGCCCCACTTTGTTTCAGTGCCTCACGTGTACATCTACAGTTATGCTTCAGTGTTATTTTGAAGTGACAGCTCTCGTTTGACTGTGCCTATCACAATAAGGTTACTTCAACACCATACTCTGTGATTTACGGGGAGAACCTCAAAACACATGAATATTAAAAATTCCAATCACTGGCTATGAAGCAGAACTTCAGATGCGAACGTAAGGCACTGAAACAAACTGGGGCAAAATTATTTTCGCGAAAAGTTCGTGGCCCTATGAATCAGATATAAATACAAATTAATGATATAGGTTGTTGCTCATGTGTGGCCTTGATTATGTCTTCTGCGAACACGTCCTAACGGATCCATGGTCCTGCAATCCAATCGTGCTTTAGCATAGCCATCTTTAGCAGAAGTCCGCGGCCTTAGACCAGGCAACCATGCACACAAGGGTTAGTATAACACTTCTTTTAGCTCTCCAAAGGCAAAGGCTGTACGTGATTCATTATTGTTCCCTACATACCGGGCGAATCAGGGGAAGCCAATGCCGTTGACGAGACAAAATACGTGTTAAAACGACCCTTCCTGCAGGGTTGCCAGATATAAGGCTGCGGCCTTCTAATTAAGATGGCTATGGCTTTAGCCACTGCAATGGTATATGCTACCTCTAGTTATGACTGCCCAGCTTAAATTGTATTGTTTTTTTTTTCTAAAGACGGGTATAAAAGCTCAGAGTAGGTCTTCTCTGTCACGTGATGAGATTTCATCGATCACCAGTGTTGTGATGGACACCGGTATCGCAGTGTAATGTTTCAAGATGGTGGGAATTAAAACATATCTATACATGTTTATGCATGTTAAATATTTTACTAAGTATCACGTCAGTAGCTCATTTCGTATTCGCTGTAAGTACATTAGTTTCGTGCTGGTTACTTCGATGTTTTGAACATGGTACATTCAATATCACTTAGTTGTTGTTTTGGTTTTGTGTACTGCTTACATTTTTTGTCTCTTAACAGCCGCTTTCTCTTCTCCACATATAGCAGCAATGACTATATTGACAAACTTCTCTCGTGACTTGTTTGGTGCGTGTAAACTTTGGTTATTGTTATTTCTTCCATGTTTTGAACATAGTGTGGTTCGTTGTAGTTTTGATCATGTGTATTGCTTTGTCTCTTGCCAAATGGCGACGTTCGTCACCCAACATACGCTTAGAGCAGAGTAGCGAGGAGCAAATCGACAAACTATTATCGTGACTTTACTATTGTTAATGTTTGCTTACATGAAGCTGAAATTTTGTCTTTCCCAGCCTACCGACATGAATTTTTATAAATACCTTAAGACATTAATTCCCTTGAATCACGTTTTTCTTTTGACTAAAATTGAACAGCGCACACACAATCCTTCTCCAATTTAATGTTACGTCACGAGTGCATGTGTTGTGTTATGTCTAGGTAATGGAATTTTTATTGCAGGTCATAAGATGTCGCTTGTCGTACTACAGCTCAAAGCAGATCGTGTATAGTATTATATATTTCGTACGAGTTCTTAGTGAATATTAATCAAACCACTAAATACTTTGTCCTACGTACTCATAAACCGACAACCGAGCATAGCCGTAATTAAGATATTTACTAATATAGGCCACCGTGTGCTGTTAGAGAATTATTCTTTCTCTATCTCTTTATTTACTAATTTCCTGCCTATTGCTAATTTTCATGTTTACCACATAACCTTTATTTGTTTTTAATAGTTTAATTTTTTATGTGTATTTTATGTGTTGATAATATTTTGCCGTTACGAATTAGACGTAAGCAAAACTCTAGTTACATTCCTCAAAATAATAAAATAATAATAATTGTTTTGCTTTTACAAAATACTTTCTTCAGAACAATAACTTAATTTAATTTTACAACATGATATACAGTTAATAAACTTTCATACTTATGTTTTCGTTTAACGTTGTGTTTTGTATTTTAAAAATGTTTCAACATTCAGATTGTGTTATTTTTTCAATAAATCGAGTAGCTCTTTGAGAGTTTTCGTCTCTCTTTTTTTGTATCCTGTTTTATGGAAGTACAAACTCGCTTTGCTTTAAGTTGCGTAGTAAAACACACCGGTCGCTTATAAATTCTCTTGCACGATCAAACACTTAGCTCCCAGCACTTTAATAAATGCATGGAAATGAACGAAATTGAGTTGGCGCTTTTGTCTCTAGAATTTTCTCATAAGTCTTTTTTTTATCCTTCTCTTCCCTTTATGCCCTCGCCGAAACACTCTGCCTGCGCGCACTTTCTTCCCGGAGCTTCTTTGTCGTCCCAGAAGGAAAAGGCAAGAAGACCGCGCATCGGGCCCAGCCACTTCTCTTCCCCTCTTGCGTCTTCCTTACAGCCTCCCCCTGGTCCAACGTTTTATGATCGCATCGGCTTATCTGCCGAAGAGCTGCTCTCTCGCATTTTCTGGTGCTGCCAGACGAGGTTTACTCTCAGCTACGGAGGCTGGCAGCTCATCCTCTCATCTGGACCCTTCTCCACAATCCCCGTCAGCCCTCTCCCTCCCCCTCTTCTTTCTGTGTTCACCTCTCTCCCCCACCCCTCCTTTTTTATTTCCTTCCGAGACTGCCGACACACGATCGCACTGTCACTCTCCGCCTGATTTGAATATTTTCCGCCAGGGCGCTGCTAATGAGCCAGGCGAGTGCTCACTCATACATTATACGTAGGTGGGGAGTCTTCCCTCTCTTTCCAGCAGACTCCGGTGACGGAGAGGTAAAGCGGATGTCTGGAAAGCTAGGAGGGGGTATATGAGGGACGGGGGTTGTTCCCGTGAGCCCGTCCTAAGAGCCTAGACGCGGCCCGGCGCTCGCGTTCTGGGTAGTAGCACGCACTCACCTCCCGAGTTACAGGTGCCAAACCCCTTCCTCGGAGGAACAACCGTCCAACGCTGACCTTCATCGTGTATGTTCAGCCCGAGCGACACTACTTTCTTCTCTCGACCCCACGGAGTCTGCGGAGAAACAGGAAATACCACGACTTTTATTTCAACCATAATCACATATTCTATACGTTAAGACAAAACTTCCAACTACTAACAGTTTTGGTATCCTAATGCAGACTGAGCCAGTTAAATTGTGAAACGTGTAACGTAAATAACATACAGTTTCATTAGAAAGTAATTATTACCCTTCATATAATTTTAACACCATAATGAAGGGCTAGTCTTTAGTTTGTAGTCAATGTAATAGGTAATGAAATTACGCACTCGTTACGTTTTTATATTTTTGTTCTCATATCTACTGGGTCGTTAACGTCCAAGAACGACAACCTTAAATACTGTGCATACTGTTTTCTGGCCCTGCTTTCTCAAATTTGTCTTCCCCTCAGTGATTTGATGTTCATATTCTGCTGTTGGTTGGTAAACCTTGTTAAATATAAATAACACAAAGAGCGAAAATTACTTCCAGCACGTTTACCAAACATCTAATTACATTCGCAAAATATGTTAGGTACAGTTTATAATATTTTACCCGAATTCAAAAAATATATCACAGGTAACTTTCGCCCAATCGATGTACAAATGTTGATAGAATTTCTCACATTTAAATAAATATTTCTTTTAAATAACTGAATTCCGGAAAATGTGTTAGTGCTGCACATGATTTGTACGTGTCATTTATGTGCGAGCTCTTTCACACAAACAATTCTTTTTTGCAGAATGGGTGTTATGTATTCAAATACCCTCATTCTGGCACAGTGATGCACAATACAGTTTAATGCAGATTACTATAATGCCAGACGTTGTTTTGATTATTTCAATGTGCAAACAGTAATCGGGGAAAAATAACAAAAATGCGTGTTAAAGAATACAAATAATTAAAAAAAAAACATCACACTCGTGACCTCACAATTGCTAGTAAGGCATAACTAAGAATTCTCTAATACAGTCGACTATTTCAATTAGGCTTGGAGATAGGGCATATCTTAATAGCACGATACTAAGTAAGAGTTAGTCACGTATTATTAAAAATGTTCTTATATTCGAAAAATTTCTTATCACAGTTTGCAAGGAAGATATTTTTATAGACATACCCATAACAAGACATAGTTATCATGGTTTATAACATGATTTAAGTAAACATTATTGATAGTTATTTGACCTCACGTTCATGAAATTGTAACTTAAAAGTAAATGAAACCAGCTCTATATGTTTGGTTGTGATGTAAGTTGTAAAAACGTATTAATAGTGAACTAATTTATTTGTGTTTATGTAATCTCTTCAGCGCAGTGATGCATACATAAAATAGTTCACACTACTATTCGATGCTCCTTAAATGAAGAACTCCTGTCGTGTAGAAAAACATTAGGATATAAGTAATAATTTAAAACGTTACAACTCCTTTAATTTGCTAAAGATTTTCCTCTCCATCGGCACTATGTTTGTATGCTTAATGCCTTAAACATAACTGATTTTAATGTCACTTTTTAGTGATCGTAAATGTATTATCTAGGCTAAGCTTCGCTGATGTTGTGTGTCAGTTTCAAAACGAAGGCACACAGTAAAAACGTCTGGTACAGTTAACGATGTGTACATTAGTTTATAGCCAAACAAACATGTAATACATTAATAAATTAAATATTTAGTTGTCTGGCAGATTTATTTCTCTTGACAAGAGTTTTTATCTAGTTACATAAACATTTTAATAAAACAACAATGTCAGTATATATTGTTCGGTCAACAGATGTTTCGTAGGATCAAATACATATTTGTTTCGCCGTACACAATATGAAATATGCAAAAAATATTTTCCTCTGGGGACGAATATATTTCAAGATCTTCGGACTGAATTGGGCGGTGGAACAGACGAAGTTCTCAAAGTTCAACGTGCACATAGATTGCCATGGTTCTTGTTTGACATAGTAAGTAAGGTGTGTTGTTGTTGGGTTTTTGCTCGGAAGGCGCGAGAAGGAGCCCTCGTACACAGGAGGCTTGTCGCACGTTAAACATTCTGTTTGTTGTTTTATTGAAAAGGTGGAGAAGGTAGGCTGGAGGGGACGTTAGAAGAGGCTGGGGGGTCGGAAGTGTCGGGTGGCATGTGATGTGAAGGAGGGAAAGGCGACAGCTAGAAGGGTGTGTGTGGGTGGTGACGGGCTGAGGGGAGTCATGTGAAATGCCTATCGCCCTACGACTTTGAGCGAGGCAGATGAAATGCAGGGATGTTAAGCAGAATTTCGCGGGCGGGAGGGTTGGCGGAGGTCTGTCTCGGTGTCAGGCGCGACTCCAGGCGCGAGTCGACGAAATTTAGATTAAAAAATGAAGAGTACAAGGAATTTTTAATTTATTTCGGTGGAGACACGCAGGGCGTTCGTCTTTCCCGACGTGGAGGTGAAAAGTAATCTTACTTGGCAATACGAAAACAAGGAATTAGTAGAAAAGGCAACATGATAAAACACAGTTAATTTCACGATTTTACTAGTCCACAAGTATATTGCTGGTTGTGTTATATTTACCTAATGTGATAAGAAATACACTACTACTGTTGTTAGATATTTTAATAATTTATTTCGTGGTTTTATAAATATTTATTAGGACTGTTAGCGTTATTTTGTTATGCGTAAGCATTACATATGGGCAAATTTCGCGCTATTATTTGTGGGCAGACTATACTGCACTGCATTATACATACAAGGGCTCAATCTGTGATTTCATTGGCCATGAGCCTTTTTGATATAAAATACGTGAGCCATTTCTTTACCGGAGTTTGATTACTCTACCGTGGAACTTTTAAGCTTTCTTCGCGGCAGGCCATGACAACTTACGCCAACGAGAGGCAAGCGAACCTTCAGTGTTTGGAGTTTGGTTAACTGATAGCAAATAACCTGATCGTCGCAAGTTTCAAGTAACTTTATTTTGTCACATGGTCTGTTTTTCTAGTATTTCCTTTCTGTGTAAAAATAAAGTTTTAAAATTCATTAATAAAAATTGGTTACAAACTTTATTATATGCGTTGATGAATTTTGCTGATAATTTTACACAAATTCAACTATTTGAAATAAATGTGTGATCTTGTGCAAAATTAACTGAATAAAGCACCGAGTAATTTAAGATTTTATTTTTTAACTATTTTGGCAATGGGTGACCAAACCAAAAAACAAACAAAAAACAAACCAAAAAAGTATTTTTGACAAACCCATTTCAGCAAATTGTGTGTCACAGAAAAACAGAGAATACGCACAAACGAACAGACCAGTAAAAAAGCAAAAGGACTTTGTTTGCAGCTGGAAAATAAATGTAAACATATACAATTTCACAAGGAAGTCAGTCAGTGACTTACAAGAAAATAACACAAACCTGCACCGAAGCACCAAAAAACAAACAAAGGAAAAAATAAATAACTCAGGTGATTCCACAAAAGGAATTCCGACAGTAAGTACGAAACGACATACAAAAAATAATTACTGCAACAGACAGACAAAAAATAATTACTACAACAGACAGACAAAACCAAACGAACGGCATACAACTGAATGTAGACGACACGACAGAAACACAGACACATTGAGAAAGCGAACGAAAACAAATAACTCAGTAACTGTGGACAGTAAGACAATGGAAAAACAGGTGAACACGACTGTCTCCTTGCGACAAACAAAATGCGATGTTTCGGAGACTGCAATCTGTATCTGTCTCGGTCTTCAGACACATACACAGTCCGACGAGCACATGCAGACCACTGAAAACAATGAGTTTATATGCTCTGTCCCCCACGGGGGCAGGAGTATATAGGAGATGGCACGTTGAAACTTCTTTGAAGTCGACGTATATATGTCAGTTTTGCGCGAAAAATTCGTTATTGTTGACCAAAACACAGCATCGAGTAGATCGAGTAAGGTTTTCGTAAGCGCCTCGTATGGCATTTATTCTGTATAATGAACAGATTTGAATGAAAACGGTTACGTGCGTTGAATTCGGGTGTAAAGAGCGATCGGGTTTGTGAAATACATCTGTTATTGTTACATTTCATGAGTGAAGAGGCCATGTTTTACATTTGCGTAGTGATAATTATGTGGTTAAACAATAGTTTATGTAAATAAACTTAGCGAACTAACCTGAAAATACGGCCACGTGTATTGTTTATTTACGCATATGTACGTCACTGATTATGTGCAACTGCTTGCTAATAGCAATAAAACAAACAAATTTGCACACAAGATATAAAATAAACAGCAGAAACTAGCATAAATGTAATAAGTTAGTTCAACAATGGTTTCCATGCACATACAGTGGGCGATGTCGATACTCACAGAAACGTGTTTCAAAATGCAATCATGTAGTTGAGTTTTTAATTTTATTTCAAAAGTTTTCACTCTAATCAACGTAGACTGAGATAAACACGGTCCATATACTATTCGATAAATAATTTTTACATTATTTCTCTTCAAACTTCGAGTAAAATACATTGTCTCTTATGGCAGAAACAATATTTATGGGCTACAGTGATCACGTGTATAAAGTTCAAGCAACAAGGGCACAAATACACTGATTTTTAAATGTTTTCCTGGCCAGTATACGGCATGGCCACCCCCTGTTGTACCCCATCTTCTGTCCCGGCCTATAGGAAAGTGTCATACCCTGATTTGCTGCGCAGGTAAGAGTCTGTTATTATTGGCTAATGGTTTCCTACGATTATGGCTGTAGCTTGGTTATTTTTGTTGGAAATGTACTTAATATTTAATGATTGGTAACCAAATGTTTTTCAATTCTATGCTATATTCGTTAAATACATATCTGTTACTAACAATGAATGCCGTTTCTTTGATTTTTCTTTTAATTTTGTTGGTTTCTTGTGTCGGTCGAGAAGCGTTTTCCCAGAGAATTCTGTGGCTATTGTTCCATGCGTGCGTTTGTTTTTTTTTTTTTTAACTTCACTCTTCTTGTCAATATATTTGTGTTCCTTTATGCGTGTAGAAATGGATCTGTCAGTCTCTCCAATAAACCAAAGTGCACACAGCTACATTCACAGGGGATCTGGTACACACAGTTCTGAGTTCATGACTATTCTGACTTTGGTATTAATTTCGTAACCATATGTTTTATCGAAGAACCGTCTGATTTGAAAACTTTTTGAACTTTATATTTATTATCCACTAGTTTTATTTTTTCCGAGAGGCCACGAACACACGTGATAACCAGAGTTCCCACAGGCTTTCTGGTTGTTTGTTAATTTAGGTCTATGTCCGTAATGTTTGATTTTAGATTACGTTTTAAGACATCGACAGGATAACCATTTGCTAGCAGTTAATTTTTAAATGTTCATTTTCATCTGCTACTGCTCGTTTGTGCGTCCAGATTTTTTCAGCTCGGCTAGCTAAAGTGCGGATAATGCCAGTCATTGTGCTCACAGACTGGTTGGAGTTGAAATGGAGATATTAACCAGTAAATGTTTGTTTCCTGTACACTTCTGTGGAAATTGTTCGTATTTCTTTCATAACGAGCACATCTAGAAGCTGAATGCCGGTGTTGGTTTCTGCTTCGTAAGTAAATTGTATTGATGGCCTTAGCGAGTTGAAGAAATGAGCGAATTCGTCAGGTTTCTCGAGGCCATGTTGCCAAATCTAAAAAGTGTCGTCAACATAGCGCAGCCAGACTTTAGGCGGTGTGGTGGTTTCAATCAGCGCTTCTTGCTCAAAACTTACCATGAAAATATAAGCCATGAAAGGTGACAGTGTAGACACCATAGCCGTTTACTGTCACCGTTCATAGTTAACAATGACAAGAACGTTATGAAAACCGTTTATTTAATATGATTTTATTATAGAGCATATTATATTAATTTGATTGAAATTTAATTAAATAATAATTTTTAATGTTTTAAAACAATTATTGAAATGTTATTGTTATGTTTGGTTACCTTTTTTTATTCCGTCATACAACCATAGCATTAGTTGTGATTTTTGGTAATCACATAACGGGCACTAGATTTTATCTTGTCTTGTTTTACTCATAAAAGAAAGTTGATATTTTTACCTTGCGTCTGACGTACTTTGGTTTACATACAATGTTAGTGGTGTTGACAAAATTGTACTTGACGTAAAGTTTCTTGTTCCACAGGAAAGTTTTGGTTTTGCAAATAGCATGCAGTTTACTAAGACACACGGCATGGAAGTACGGGTGACCCCGAGTGTAAACTGCGTATCGAATATGGGCGCGTGGTGGTGTGGCAAAGCAGAGAGGGAGAGGTATGACAGACTCCTCGTAATTAGAATAACAGATGTTAATTATAAAAGATAAAAGACGAAAGAATGGAATAATGCAGCACAGTGAAAGAGATAGGGTCTTAATTCAAGGGGAAGAGCGGCGCAATTAATTCAGAGTTCGTTTCTCTCTTTCTAGCACATCTTTCTATGGAGGAAGTTTCAAAATGAATTCTGGAGGAATTTCACCCAGGAAAGGGTTGCAACAGATTTTCGTGACGGTGCGGCCCCAGCCTTAGCTATATTTCACAATGATTTCTTAATTTAAATTCTCAATTTAACACATCTCGTAAATCAATTATGTAAAACATTTTTTTTTTATAAAATTCCCTATTGATATCCATTTCACGTTTTCAAATATGCTGTGATATAAGTCAACACTTATTCAGCTACGTATTTTCAGGAAAGTTTATTTACAGTCGGTTATATTCTTTACAGTAATTCCTTATGACTTGCATCAATGTTACATAGATAAATTTGAACTGAAAAGTTATTAGTATTTTAATTAGTATACGAAACACTTCACTGAATAAATAGTTTGGAAATCAAATGAAAAAAGTTCTTGGGAAATATATTTTTTAACTTCTCTTTAAGACATACAGATGTACACATACACATTCGTAATCTATGTAGCTATAAAAACATTGGTTCAAAAAAAGTTTTGTTAAAAAAACGGACACACACACACATCCTAAATAGCAATCATGAACATTAACATCACGTGAAACACAATTAGCGACACTACTCATAATGAAACCGATGAACTTCCAGAAAGACGAACATAAAATAAGTACAAGAATATTTCTACCCCTTCTTCTAATGAATAGCAGAAATTGAAAGCAGAAATTCGAATATTCCAAAATTTCTTTAGAGAAAACTAATTTAATCGTCTATATAACATCAAAATATATTAATTTAGAAGTAAATGTGTGAAATAAGTTATGTTTGGCAATGTTTAGTATACTACCTAAGAAATTACAATCGAAACGAGAGCTATAAAAAATCGGCTTTTAATTTCGTGTACTGGTTATGTGAATTAAGTAGTTACATACAAGTAACTAACAAATGATTCAGCAATGGCAGTTAATGAAAAATATATTTGGTGAACGTTGCGGAATTAAAATTTTACTCTAACTGAATTTTTTTTTTTTCGGAATTATAACCCATTTTAATGTTTTTTAAAAGGTTAAGTATGTTCTCCGAATGACAACAAATTACTTATACATGCTCTGAAAGATAACAAACTATTTACATTGATTTTTAAAAATTAACTGCAAAGAAATATGTTATGTGTGAAGGAACATACCGTAAAAGGCTGTGTGACTTCAGACACATGTGTTGACTTGGGACACTTTTACACTACATTTACTTCCTGTGTGTTTCAACTGCGAGTAAACATTATTGTAATGTCATACAGACATTCATTCTTTAGAATTTGTTACATGTTTATTTCTTAACTCTAAGGTTGTCATACGATGGAAAAGTTGTTTTTAAATGTCCCCAGTAACCTCATATACAGTAGTAAATAGTACTTACTTTTGCTACAATTTAAGTTATAAATTTGGTTTAAAAAAGAAGACCACTAAAATATCGCGTAGATCAGTTTTGTTAGTGATAGAAGGAGTAAACATGTTTATTACAGTGTAATGACAAGTACGTGTCTAAGACAAGTACAATATTTAAAATAAAGTGTCGTGCATATTTAGACAAATTTAGTAGTTTCTTATTTATTAATATGTAAGCTTAATATATGATCACTGAAAACTTTAATATTTAAATGCGTAAATTATATACGACTATTCATTAAGTACTGCTTACTACGCGGCATTAACTAGCTAGATTGATAAATTATTTTTAATTATAAAGTTTGTAATTTTGGTTAAACAAGTAAGATTACTTTTTAGTCAAATTTACAATGATGTGCATCTATCGGCTGCTTACCAATGCTTACATTTAAGTAAAAACACGTTCAAATGTTCTTAAAAATAGAAGCAGTGTTAAAATAATTACCGGAATTTTTTCAGACCTCATTCAGACAACAGGAAGTACGACTAAGAAAAGTTTTGTAAGAACATTTCGAGACTGAATACTTTCTAACATATTTTACTTAAAACTATAGTAATTGGCACATAGCTTGTTTGATGCACAACACCTGCCGTGTAAGTTCCCTAACTATAAAGGTAAATAATTCATTCCCTATGATATAATAAGATCAAAACAGAGCAACGATGAAAACCATTCTGACAAACTTATCTAGCACCCTGTCACCGCTAAGCAAGACGAACTAAACTTACCATTAGGACATTCGTCTGTGCCGCTTGAAGCAAATCAAAAGTTCTATAGGTTACAAGCTTTGTAAACAAATCCCGTTCTAGGCCAGTTTCAAGCTTCGCATATTTTAACTCTGGAATGACGGTGCCAGCGTAGTCTGAAAACCCTTATTTGACTTTGTTTGAAACAACCTCTGCCCAATTATACCCAGCATGTACAATAGTGTGAAATGTAGTGATGTAGTTATGCAAAAAGGAACTAACCCACAATTTAGTGTGACTGAGATATTCAAGGTCAGAGTATACTGTGTCTGTCTAAACCGTGTGTAAACAAGTTCTTTTGAGATCTTACTTTTATTCAGACATTATGGTTCTATGCTTGTTATATTTTTTTTTTTTGAGTTTGGACCTTCTCCAACCACGTGGTGTTAAGTAAACCACTTTGTCGGTTGGTTCCGATTTGCATGACTACATCCATTTAAGATAAACATTGTGAGCATACGCCAATGCAGCACTGACATCACAGAAAACCAAAAGAGAAAAATACGAAAAATAAGGCTGAAATACGAACCAACTCGTGCTTCATTGAACACAATCCATAAATAAAAATTGAGTATAACATATATCTTGAAATTATATTCGATCACAAAACATGAAAACATATATTATTATGAATCACCAAACGAAAAAGCACTGAAATTTTAAGAGGAACATGTGGATAACGAGATTAAAATGTCATGGGAACCTAATTTCTTAATGCATCTACAAAATTGCTGGTTGCATTTGAAAACTACTCCGCCATATTGTTACGTGTATAAGGAAAGGCACCTTGGCCTCACTTTAGCCTGATAATGCTCTAATGTGTAATTTATCTCATCTCTGAGTTTGTGACCTGCGGAAATCGGAAGTGAAGGAAATTTAAACCAATAGGAATTTATGAGGTGGAAGGTGAGTTGTTTTAATAACCAAACTAGCGTGGTGTGATTTATTTGGTTGCAACACGGAGAGCCAATAAAGAGCAGAGAATGGATGAATATTTCTATTGGATTTTAACTCATAATGCTTGGATGTATGTAAGGTTGAGTTTGTTTATTTAATTAATTTTTATCGGTTTGGCCGGTTATTTACTACAGCTGGATACGTACAACCTTAGATTTTTGGTGAAAAGAATTTCGCAAGAATGTGTTTCAAGCCCTACGAGCGCTTCTTCACGTCTACTTCGTGGTCATTGACAGCGTGTGTGTCTGCTGAGACGTATCTCATTCCACCGTGTAAGTGTCTACTGTAGCATGTATGTGAACTGCAGGTAGAACCTCAAGACGTATCTACTTTAAATACCTTACGAATTAAAATACAATATTTTACTCCGGTTGGTATCATATTTCAGATAGAAATAAATGCACACAGTAAAGAAATATTTTTATGCTTATTTTTAAATTTTGGAGTTGTCACGTTTTCGAATTCAGGTCCCCATATATATTTGAAAACGAAGGGTGCATTATTTTGAAAAAAACGTCTACATAGAATTACACATTGCATGTCTACTCATGTCTTCCTTTCATTTTTTTTTCAAAGCATTACTTTAAAAAAAGCTTTGAGTTTTTTTGCTCCAATGTGAAAAAAACTACTAATTAAAACACTCACATTGTGTAACCACAATCTGAATACGTTAACTCGAGGCAAACTGGAGTAGTTGTTTTCCCTGGACTCATGACACAGTCATGGTGTACACCCCTGTGCGGCATACAGACACGGGCCGCGGGTGGCAATAGTCGCAGGCAGCTAGGGGTTGACATAAGCTGCCGGCCAGCCGAGATGCACACAGGCTGGTGAAGTGGAGCGGAAACTCGGACCATGGACCGTCTGTTTGCTGTCTTTGAATGCGCCCTCCGGCGCTAAGTGCCAATCGGAGCAGATGTCTTGCTCTCCAACGGAATACAAGAAACTACTACGAGGTTGACACGACGAAAACGTAGCTGGGGTTTTGTCAATCGCAGTGGCCTACAAGCAAACTTTACACATAACTAGGAAAATATCACAAATATTTTTAAAAATGGACTAGCCGTTGCCTGCGAATTGGTTCTCGTCGTTTTCAAATTAATTACTATTTGATTCATGTAAAAGTTCAGTATAAATCATGAAAATTATCAATTAGTACTCGTAAATATATGCAACGATCCTCTCAATTTCTGTAGGAAAACAAAATTTCTCCAGCAAAAAGAATTAGTTTTGCGAAAACGTTTTACCTTTAGGCCCAAATGTCATACAAATAAAGCTATTTGTACTATTAATAACAACGAAAGTAATAACTTATAACAAATTGAATTTCTAAAATAATGTGTGAAAGAAAAAATTTAAAAAATTTCTAACCGTTACAAATTACTCTACCTCCCATGCCATGTTTTGCCCTTCCCCTCCCAATATTAAGATTTTTTTATAGGCCTACATCTACGCAGACACACGCACAAGTCACCAAAGTTTCATCGCAATCGGATGAATGGTATAGGAATTCATACTTATAAACAGACTGACTGATTTATATGTGTGAGTGTGTATGTGTGTGTGTGTCACCCACATGGAATATATTTACAATATTGTAAGGAGCCACGGTGGCTGAGTGTTCAGACCATTTGCCTCCCACCACGGCAAACAAATTCGATTCTCGACGGGGTCTGTCCCCGGATTTTCGCATGAGAGAATCGTGACGGCCGATGCTGTTGGTTGGCGAATGTTCTCGGCGGGGATCTCCCGTTTTCCCCGCCCTTTCATTCCGGCACTGCTTCATACTCACGTCATGTCACCCCTCACTTGCGCTAAAGATCTTGATGTTAAGTGATGGCAAATATCTCTCACGATCTTGCAAAGTCGGAGGCAAGCACTATAGCTATTGTGGATGGATTTGTAATTTACAAAAATATTATTTTCTGCTAAGAATTTAAAATTCTTACGGTACCACAATTTCACGCTACCACGTGCCAAAACTATGATATTCTCAAACTGTATTCGTTTGTTTCTCTGTTATTGTTGTCATCCCTGTAATGTGCAATTATCAAGCAGGTAAATATAGTTTTATATTGCACATGAGGGAAATGTCCCCTCACAAACCATACCCTGATTACTAAATTATGTTATGTATACTGTGTGTCATATTTTTTTTTTTAATTTATATAAAATCTTAAAAAAAACTAATTGCAAATTTATAAGTGTAAAATAAACTGACATGACTGTTGGATGACAGTTTATTGGACAAATCTCGTGTACTGTGTTATGTCTCTGAAGGACTGTCTACATCCTAAGGCAACGGCCAAATTACAGAATCATAGACATGTAGAGTATTTCTTGAAAGGCCACTGAAAGAACCATATACTGATATAAGTTTTAATAGAATCACACTGTTAAAAAACAATTCCGTTAAATTACGAAAACGTACAGATAAAAAATTATACAGAAATCTTTGTAAAACAACGGACACTCAGTTTTTCTTGATAACGGAATCCTCCGTGAAATTACGGACAATCCGTTTTCGTCACAAAAATTGAACCTTCTTTACATTACTGGCACTCCATTTGCCAGAAATGTGAAATATCCTTATTTGTTATGCTTTCTCGAGACATTGACAGACCATTTAGTGCCCTGAAATTTTTTTCGCATTTGCCAGGATTCGAGCCCACAACTTTGAGATTACTAGGCAGCCACTCTAACCTATGTATCGCAGTGAGTGAGCGAGTTCCGTGCAGTGGTAAGAGACTTTATTAGAGACAAATTTTGTTTTTGACATCCTGATTTTACAGAACTTTATCAGTTCCACTATGAGAAAAACATTTTACTCTAATAAATAAATAACTTTAAGAATTAATACCCGCTGGCGCGAAACAAATTGAAGAGGTGTGATTTTATTGTTTTTTATCTGTGATACGTTCCATGTAGTGACTGACATGTATGGCCACCCACTACATGACAGGTGAAGCGAGGAGAGTAAAATATGTGTGTGGCCTCCTCGGAACTCTTCAGTCACATGGCTTTTCGGCCCTTTGCCATGCGCGATACGAGTCCTTGGCTGTATTGTTCCTCGCTCCGGCTCTCTTCTCTTCGTTTCGCTCCAGCGTGCGTGCGCATTAACTCTAGGCGTCAAAGTGATAATTAATATCAGCATTTTTTAAAGATTCGTAAAAAGAAGTACGCTTTACAACTGTAGAAACATATTTCCGTGAATTTATGGAAAGTTATGTTCAAACATCCGTAAACTGGCAATACGGACAAACTTCCGTAAACAAAAAATTACGGAAGCCACTTCCGTAAAATTACAGTACTCTTCTGCAAATATTCCCGCGAAGTTACGGAAATTTTTACCAGAACACAACTTGGATGTGATTTTACGATATTCAAATTCCAAGGGAAGGCCTTTGATTAAGACAGTACGAATAAAACGATTAAAAAAATTGTGTTGCACATTCACTGTCTAATATGCTAAGACGAAGAAACTGAATTCATGTAACCTTACATAACGCTGGTAGACAAAGCGATAAGTAAGTAGGCCTATAATATAATGACAAATTTGTATACGCAGAATTGATATGTTTCACATGTGGTAACTTTCTGTTTCATTTAAGTATTTAAATAAATTAAAAATTGGAACATGAATAACTTAACTTTAATTTATTAAGTTAATTAAATTTCACCACTGTTATAAATAATCTTAAACTAATGCCGAGAAGTTTTTTTAAACCTTAAAAACTTAAACAACCATTAGTCCTACTTGTCAAACCTTATCCGAAAAGTACTCCCGACCTATTTACGTGCATTGCACGTAAACTTCTGGGTAATTTTTATTTTTAAAGCTTCAATTTTTAAAATTATGTTCCCTAACTATAACTAGTTGTAGATATCCTATCGGCCCTATCAGTTTGTCTTTATGTAACACATTTTTTGTTGCAAATAAATTGCTTCTCTTGTTAGCTTTGCGTCATATTTTTTAGTAAGTTTTCGAATGGTTGTGCTGTAAAAACATTTACAGCTCTACTAGTTCCTTAATTTTTAACATTCTGAGGTCTTTATTATGATTGGGTATTAAAATTGCGTTAATAATGAAACATTGATGCAGGTCGTATGAAACGATACGAAACAGCGTATGTTAGAGTAAGAGGCAGACGTACTGTTTTCTCAAAACCATAAATTATTTTAACGTGAAATAAATAAGTATACATTACATAGATGATTATTTGGACATAACCTTATATGTTCCTGTTTCTGTAGGTAGTGACTTAAAAATTATATATAACGATTGGGAAAAATAACTAAATATTCTAAGTACTTACATAACATTAAATTTTGTGTAATATCTTAGGTATTGTACGGGAGTTAAGGAAATTTAAACGCGCAAACTTCGGAAATGATAAAAAAATTAAGTCGAAATTATATTCTAGCCCAGTGATTATTATAACCTGACTCAGTGCTATTGTTAGAGACACTGGGAAGTCGCGAAAATGTTTAACATAGTCTCCAATAAACTGTACTATATCAATCGTGGTACGCGTGAACATCTTTGATAAAAAAATGTACAGTTCTAATTGGGTCTGTTGAAGAGGTACACAATGCTTCAAATAAACGATAGCCAATATAGGTACAAAACCTTCAGTGTTATACATAGCACGTTGGAGCCTAGCAAATAATCAACTTTTCCCGCGATTTACCCGTGTCTCTAGCTATTGTTAAATGCGATTTTCAAAGACTCAAACCTTTCTCAGTATTTGCTTGGAATATAGTTTCTACTTATTTTTCACGAGGAATCACCACTCCAAGTACAGGCGTTTTGTTTCCTTATAATCTATATATGGTGTACACTTCATTTTCCTTCACAGAGGATAAACTGAGGTAGGTAAAGCAACAACTAAATTAATGTCTGTTTCGTTGCAACAGCCAAAGAAACGTAAATAAAGGTTTACAGTATGCAAATGACACTTTTAGTGACTACTGTCTGTGTAGGTGAGTTTACGTACAAAGTAAGTTCAGTGTGTGGGTTATTACTGATAATATTCTTTCCGTACTTGTCTTCTGTATGCTGTAAATGAATCCACCCATCGGTGCTAAATCTCGTCGAAAAATCAATCAGATGTTTTAGTTCGCCTGATGTTCCGATTTTTTTTTTTTTTTTTTTTTTAACTCTGTGACATGAAACATTCAAGAGGCAACTGGCGTGTCTAACGCCGCCGGAGCGAGGGGAGTGAACACACGTTTCTTTCCACGTGACGATGAGATGTGGTGCTACGAGGTTACAGCTAGTTTTTACTCTCCGAGCAATGCACACGTGTGTAGAATTCGAGGTTTATAATCCTGGATCTCTGCCGTAATGAATACCGGTCGTTACGCGAGTGCACGAGTGCTGCGTAACGATCGCCAATACCGTTACAGCACCCCTGAGAGTTGGTTCTGCACGGCCTGGAGAGGGGAGGGGGGAGCTGTGGCGGCCGCGTGCGTGCGACTGACGGGGATCCGAACATATTAAATGCACCTAGTGCGGTCAGCGCTTGTGATTGCTCGGGGCTCGGGGCGCGGTCGACGTTGCCTGATCACCATTTACAGTTCTTCATCAGCGTGATGTGGCGACTAGCGAGTTTTAAGCCAGGCTTCGTAGTTTTCTTTTACTTTACTGCAAAAATCTCGAAATTTGTTGTACGGAATACTTTGCAAAAAAAAATAATACTGAGAACAGCCATACGATACACAAGTCAACCGCGCGTGTTTTACAAAATAATTAGCCGTTATTTCGCAAAATATATTATTATTCTGCTTGACTTAGACTTGTTTTCATAACACAATTGGCAATACTCTTGAGTGCATTAATATGAAAGACTAAGAAGCACATTGCCACCATACAATTAGGCATAAACTAGTATACATCTGTAACAAAGCACTATAGGGATTATTTGATGTCAAACTATGTTTCTTTAAAATAATATTTTCGAAATCATTGTAAAACTGACGGGAGTGGCCGTAAGAAGATTGGTGAGTTGAATCCCGAAAAATCGTTAACGTGCACATGGTGTCACGATCCCTGACAACAAAATTGTTAGTTGCAGCTGCATTTATGAGATGTTTACGAGGTTTGTAGAAGTTGCCGCACGCATTCAGAACGCCAGTTCGTGAGAACGTGTTTCATGTCATATCAATATCAGTGAGGCAAAGAATGAAAATAAAAGCTTCACTCGATGACTTGAAGTACTTATATTTCTGATTTGACCAATCAGATGTTGCCTACAACGAAACTATATTTTATATAAACAATTTTTAATTTCAATACAAACAAAATTTTCGCTACAGTCAACTACTTCGTGGTCTAATCTTTAAGGACCTGCACAATTCACGTTTTTATTTGGTAACAGGGCAGTCCTATATATACAGGATTACAGTATGAGATTACACTGTATGTGATGTCAGCTACGTGTGTGACCACTTTGTTGTCACTCAAACATGCAAATTTTAATTATTGCTCAGATGCGTTTTACCCGGCAGACCACGACATATTTTGCCTATGGGTGAAGCTGGGCGAGTATACAACTGTTTGGATTGAGTGAAGAGGTTTTGGTCAGCGCTTAACATCGAGGTCTTTAGCGGTGGTGAGGGGTGATATGATGTGAGTATGGAGCGGCGCCGGAATGAATGGGCGGGGAAACGGGAGATTCCTGAGAAAACCCACCGACTAGCGGCATCGTCGGGCACGATTTCCCACATGTGAAAATCCGGGGACCGACCCCACCGGGAACCGAATCGGGAGGCGAGTGGTCTGACCCCTCGGCCACCGCGGTCCCTTACCACTTGGGAGTCTAGCCTAGTGGCAATAAATAACGCGAATTTAGCATGTCTCTACAAATCAGTAACATAAGTACTTTATTAATTAAGTACATCATTTTTCAACTCTCTCCTTCATAGATAATGAATGACATAAAACACGTGCTCATAAACGGTCTTCAGAAAATGTGTATGAACTCCTAAAGTCCTCACAAACACCTCGTAAATGCATTAGCAACAACCGACTTTGTTGTCAGTACACGTAACTTCAAGCACGTATTAACAATGGATATAGGTAATGGTATATCGAATTTTTTTTTTGTTTCAACATACCCTTGAAAACATTGTAGTTACTTGTGACATATCTGATTGGGTGATGTACATATGACACAAAGTAGCTGTCTGCAGACCAATATCTGGCATCAAATATTACAATAGCGGGATTCTTACTGACTCTGTCCAATAGGGTAACATCTGTGCGTGCAAGAGAAAGCCAGTTATTTTTTTCATAAGCTGAACATGCGTTCAAACTCAGCAAACAGTCAAGTTTTCCTGTGATAAACAATAATATCTCAAATGGACACTAAATGACACAATAGTAACAGGGACGTACAATAAGTCCTACAGGAATGTTTGGATATAGCGTTGATACAGTCATTTCACTAATCGATCTTATGTAATTGCATTATTTTTTTTTAATTCTGTTTGTTTAGTTTGTCATTCAAATGTATGCGATTTTTATTTGCGTTATATTTAACTTCCCTCTGTACCAAATGCTACTCTTTATCATGGACTAAGTCGAAAAATTTTTTCGAATCCAAATATTGTAAATAATTTACCATAAACCCAAAACGACGGGATTTTTTTTCCTTTAATCTACTTGGGAAACTAAAAATGTATGCCGAATTATTGAAGGACCTGTCTTATGCAGAGACTAGCGTGTGTTACTACGAAAACACGTCGATGCGTTACGAAAATCAATTCAATATAAAATTGCTATCGAAATGCAAACTCAAAACACTGGTTAAAATTTTTGTAAAAAAATTTTTTTTACATATCATCAGCCTGCTAATACATATTGTTATTAAGAATTCCGTAGTCACATATTTGACTAGCAAAAATATCTGTAAATTACATTGTAAAATTAAATTTCATTTGTCGTGGAAAAGATACAGTCAACGGAAACTAGGATCGTACTGTAGTTATTGACAATATTTATATAGTTCATTTATTTAACATATTCATATACGTTTAATATTTAGTGCCATGAACTTTTCGCAAAAAGAATTTTGAACCAGATTGCTTCTGAATCTCATGTGCCCATTTGCATTTCTGCTTCATTGTGGTGAAAAGACTATTTGATTTGTGGGGATAAACAGACTGATCAAAATTTTAGAAACATTTTAAGGTTTTAGTGAACACCTGTTAATACAAGCCTCATTATTACAAACAGCCAAAATTTTGGCCCCTTCAGGTTTGTATTAAAGAGGTTTGACTGTATTTCATTTGGCAAAACTATACTATGGGTAGGACCCGGTAGTTTTCGCGAAAAGATTTTTGCCCCACTTTGTTTCAGTGTCTTACGTGCACACCTGCAGTTCAACTTCATGGCTATTGACAGAGTGTTTTTGTACAGAGTCGTTATTCATTTGACTGTGCCAATCAGTACACGGATAACTGTCACATATCACGTCTGTGATTTGCGGGTTTAACCTCCACACGCTGGGTGTTACGGCATCCAATCACTGACCTCATAGCAGAGATGCAGGTGCGCACGTAAGACACTGAAACAACGTGCTGCAAAATTCTTTTCGCGAAAATTACCAGGCTCTAACTATGGGCAGTCAGTCACCGCTATGTAACGGCCATTTCTTGTCTTCTTTTTAGTTTTCTTTTGACAGTCATTTATTTCGCAATGGAGTATGTCCGAGCAAATAAATCCAGTCATACGAGCTCCACTTTGAAGTACTGAATGTTGTTTACATTACGTACGTCTGCATACTATCTAGTTGAAGTCAAGTTATAAATTCCACTTGCGCTTTGAAAAATTACTTAATTCTCGAAGCGAATGCTGTGATGGTATTATGTAAAGTTATGTGCCATCATCGTCTCGTACGACCTGCTTGTCGATGACTCGTAAAACGCACTTATCTTACCTTTGCAACACGAATTATTCCGATAAAGTTATCAGTTGATCGGTTATGTTTGGGTACCTAATTATTAAGAAAAGTATTAACAAGAAATTACCAGCATAATTGATAGGTAGAGACACTGGTAAATCGCGAAAATGTATAGCATGGTCTCCAATAAACTGTAGTGTATTAACGGTTGCACGTGTGGCAAATTACACAAGCTGTGCGTTCAAGCTGTACAGATCTAACTGGGTTTGTTGAAGAGGGACACAATGCTACAAATAAACGACAGCCAATGTCAATACGAAACATTCAGTGTTATACACAGCACGTTGGAGCCTAGCAAATAGTCAACTTTTCCCGCGCCATTTACCAGTGTCTCTACTGATAAGCCTACTTTCCTCAAAGCGGTTGCAAACTAACACTGAAAGTTAAAATCGTTTACGTACACTTAGGAATATTAATACTGATTTACATATATGTTAAACGAAGAACACAAAAGATAAGTAAGCTAATTAAGTAATATATGTCTATCCAATTTGATTAAAATGAGGAAAATGTTTACAGACATGCCTTTCTATCCTAAATAAAATAAAAAACTGCCATAATTTTCAAATAACCAAAGGATGAACGGAATACACAACTCCAGTCAATATACTTAGTGGAATATGCATCCCAATATTAATGAACTTCGGAAAAATATTTCCTCAAATATGTTGTTTTATTCTCAACCTTAAAAATAGCCGTCATTATAAAAATATGAATACATGATTGACGAAATACACAAAAGTCAATATGCTAAGCAGTATATGTGTACTTAGTTTAATAAAATTTAAAATATATATATTCTTAGATATGTCGAATTATTCTGAATATAATAAGTGAATACTGATAAAAAATATTAATGTAAAATGAACGAAAAATTTAATCGAAAGTCAAGTCAAATTTCCAAACTGTATATGTAAAACAAGATAATTGAAAATCGGGAAAAAAATTATCTGTTATAACAAACTAAAAAAAAAAATGCATTTATGAAGATTAAAACACCCGATGTATAAAATATAGGCCTACAAACGTCAAGTAACTTTCCTTATTTGTATTGAATTTGAAGATATCCAGCAAAATATTTCCTGAGACATGACATATTAAACTAAAAACAGAAAATATGAACGCCTTTTTAAAATATGAACACATGTTGAATGGAATACACACAATTCAAGTCACCTAACTATGCAGTATGTGTATATTGAAAGTAATGAATTTCAGCAAAATATTTCCTTAAATATGTCATATTATGCAAAAAATATTAAACGGTCGCCTTTATGAAACTATGAATAAGCTACACGATAAACGAAATACCCAAAAGTCAAGTCAGCTTTCTACGTAGTATAAGTGTACCAAATCTTATGAAATTCCTAACAATATTTCATATTATGCAAAAAATACAACTATAGATACCTTGTAGTTCTATGTTAAACATATAAAAATTGCCGCCAATTCGAAAATTATTCTCCAGATGAACAAAATATACCAAAGTCAAGTCAGCTTTGTATGTAGCATGTGTGTAGAAAGTTTGGTGAAATTCCGAAAAATATTTCCTAAAATATGTAACACTATGCAAAAAATTTTTAAAACGGTAGCCATTTTGAAAGTGTGTACATTTCTTTACCACCGCGGTCACCTGATCTTACCCCATTGGATTACTGTGTGTGGGGTTGGCTTAAAAGCTAAGTCTACACGCGTAGGGTGGGCACAAGAGAGGAACTTCTCGCTCGTATTTACCATGCTTGTGCTCAAGTGAAGCAATGTACTAATGAGCTCAGATCAGCAACACAGCAGCTGTCTATCAGAGCAGCAAAATATATTGAAGTTGATTGGTGGAGTGTTTGAACACGTTTTGTGAGGAGATGTACACAATTAAACAAAACATACGATAACAGTAGGCCTATCGTGATTTACCGTCAGCTGCACATTTCCCGTTCCTTGATTTCATTCGGTTTCTCTGAAACGGTTAAGAAATGGGCATATGTTTATCAGAAACATTTTGTTCAGAATCATCAGTACTATCATCCCTCAAAGCATGTACCTTTCCTCCCGACTCACCCTGTATATCATGGGTTGAAGGAAAACTAACTTTGTGCTTTATCGCTCTCTTGGGTGTCGAATTTCGAAATATTTTTTTTTATATCTTTGACATTTACATAAGTATCTTATTGAGGTGCTAATCAGGACGGTAGCCCGTTCTGTCAAATCAATCATTCATTAAAAAACACATATGACTCCTGTACAGTACTAAGAGTTCAAATTGCGAATAAGCTTAAAAACGCTATTCGATCATTTCTGTAATCATCATCCTGAAACAATATTTAACTATGTATCTCAACGGGTTCAATAGTAATCGAGGGTGCATCTAACACATATTCCAGGTATTTTCACCTCCTAAGAGACTGAATTTTGAAGTACCCTTGTATCACATTTTAGACTATACTTAACTGGTATCTTTTGGAAGTGAAAAACACAATAGCCCCTTGAGTTCAAGATATATTGACGAGTAGTTAAAAACACGTTTACCCCTTTTCACCTCCTTAGGTGGCGAATTTCGAAAATTCGTGAAATTACATATGAGTAAGCATAAATCTTAAACAAAACTCACGTCGCTATATAAAAACCTATGGGATCTATACATATCGATTGTGAATGTAAAATAAAACTTACCCTTTTTTTTAATTCGTTGGGGCCGAATTCGGAAAATTTATTTTATAGGTATTTGGGATATTTACAAAAGCATCAATCTAAAGCAAAGAGCACTTTAATATCTCGATTGGTTCAATAGATATGGAGGAATAATCTGAAACACATTTCACGCATTTTCACCAGCTTAATTAAAGAATTTCGAAACGTCTTGAACTCCTACCATACATGTTTTTATACGTAACCAATTGAAGAAAAAATAACGGTGATACTCAATTGTGCTTCAGTGTTTAGACGATTCATAAAAAACACATTTTGCTACTTGAGGGTTGAATTTAAACAAATCATAAAATTGATTCATAAGTATTTACGTAAGCAACATGTTGAAGTGAATACAAACTGTCTACCCCGAAGGATTCGATAGATATGATATTTAATCCGAAACGCATTTAAGGTATTTTCACCCCCTTAATTGTTGAATTTCGAAAAACCCTTACGTTGGCTAATATGCACTTTAATGTGTGTCCTATTACAATAAAAATCACGATGATAGGCCGTCGGACTCGAGTTCTATCGACGTTTCTTCGGAAATACATATCCCACCTTTTCACCCTCTTGGAGGCCGAATTTCGAAAAAAATTCCTTCATAGTGCTCGCGTACGACCTAACGGAAAACCACTCTAACATAGCATTTGGTAAAATGTTACAGATGAGTATAAATTTTAATTTGTTTGTCAATTAACCTAGTTCTTTACTATTCTATGACCATATTTACCACGTGCCAGGAAGAATGTAAGTTTTAATAGTTTATGTATTGAATATAAGAGGTATTGTGTTTTTGGAACTTTAAAGATTTCTACAGCTTCTATATCTATGATAGAAATATTTTGTTTTGTACCGCGAATTACAACATGATCTGATCATATAAGCGAACAAACCCGGGGTAAGCTACGAGAAAAGTATTAACTGGAAGTTGTGTTTCGACGTTATAACAAGAGAGGTAGTTTGTTGAAGAACGATTGAGAAAATTTAATGGAAAATAAGAACATACCCGTCGATTGTGCCGAACAGACGTGTAGTAAAGAAGACCTGAGGATTTCTTCGACGAGACGCTAAATTGTTCCTATGCGTCGTCGACAGGTCTCATTTTGCTTCTACGTTTACTACCAGGAGAAATATATTTGAAATTATCCACGATGTCAACGCCAAAGAATGATATTAAAGGGAACTATAAAGAAGAACCTGTGGTTCAGGTCATTCCCTAGTCCACTTCGCGTCCGTTGCTGTAACGGGTCTCCGAGGTCTTCAGTTCTACGAGTCCACCATTCGATGAACGAGGGGAACGAGAGCTTCATCCGAGGGCGAAGAGGTCGCGATCGTCTTACAAGTACCAAGAGGACGTGGTTGCCATCCAAGGACGTGAAGGACGTGGTCGAATAAGTATTGAGGAATGATCTAGCGACAACTGTCACAACTTATTACAAGACATCCTTGAAAAGACCAATCCAAAATACGCCGTAGTGCTAAGTTTAGTTCTTCGTCAAGAGTTGGATAGAAATCTAGCAAATTTTCGATAAATTCCCGAAAAATTAGTTGATTATGCAGAACAGATTTATAATTCTTTTTATATCTCAACGGGTGTAGTTTACTTCAAAATGAACTAATACCTAAGATCGACCCTAAGATTTTCTTAACCTGAGCTAGCAAAGAATATAAGGAAGTTTATAAGCTGTTCTCGAAACAAACATGATTTTGAAACATCTAGAACACAGAAAATTACGTATAACTCGGGTTTGTAAGTTAAGTGATGGTCAGGTTCGTACCCGAGTTAATCACCTTGGTCACGGTAAAAACACATCATTTTAAATTCCATTCACTATAATAATTTCTGCTTAATTTTTTATCTGGTAACCTGACTTGTCTGTAGAAGTCATTATTTTTCTATTGAGTAAATTTTGCTTAAATATATTTTCTTATGACTTCTACAGGCGTTTCGTTTCCATTTGGTCAGTAGTTCTAGTAATAGAAATACTGGTTGGTTTATTATAATGTCTCACTCTTTAATAAAGTGAAAAAATAAAGTTTCACACCACACAAAAAAATTTCACGATTATATGTCCAGCGTTTTGGGGTGCAGTTTGATATGTCAGTCAGGATTGTGTTTTATTTATATTGATGAAAACAATTAGTGTTACCATAATAAAACTGAACTGGTGTATTTTTAAGGGGAATTAACTATGAATACTCTAAGGGCCTTATTCATAGTCGTGAGATAGTTCCGAGATGATCCTGAGATCATCTTGTGCCAGTTAGTCCAGGGTTGGTCCTATAGTCCGGACCAAGTGTTACCTTATTCATAAACGCCGAGTAACGTCGGACTAAATATAGTCCGCGTCTATGAATAAGACAAAAATTAGTCCGACGATAATCCCGCACTAGTCCGGGT